>JAOVYX010016615.1:0-24192 GCA_035668315.1 Drosera spatulata
GTGTGGAAGACAATATTTCTTCTCTTTTCTGGGACCGATGGCCTCACTCCAATGGATATTGGTTTGATCCCAAACTGCGTTACATGAGGAGACATCATTCCGGATTTAGTATGAGTCCATCGTTTGCTTTGATCTTGATATCCATTCTCGTCTTGTTCAGTAACTCTTGCTTGGCGGAGTAAATGATCTGTGAAGGCGGAAATCATGGTATCCAGATAGTGCTTGCCATGCTATCCTGTATGTGATCTGATGAACTTGTTGTGCCCAAATTTCGGGCAACTTCTGTTTGCCATGCGTTTGATTTGGTGCTGATCCAAGCCGAGAGCCAGAGATAGTCTGTCAACTGATTTGTGCGATAAAAGCCTGGTTGCTCCTGTGAAAGGAATTCGAACGTGGTGTCCGGTAGCCAAGGGACTCATTCTATCCATGTGGGATCATAGCATAAACATCTTAGGGAGCGGTTGGTATAATGGTCTAAAATTGTGCAAATTAAAATCTTCAAGAGAAACATGAAATCAGTAAGAAAAATCAAAAGTATTTTATGAAATAAAATGTTTTTCTATCATTGTGGGAGCATAGCATAAACATTTTAGGGATTGGTTGTATCATTGTCTAAAATTATAAAAACTAAAATCATTAATAGAAATATGAAATCAGTAGCGAAAATAAAAAACACTTTATGAAATAAAATGTTTTTACTAAAAGAAATCTTGAATGTTGGACTCAAATAAAACAGGAAACATAAATTGAAAAACATTTTTGCTGGTTTTTGATTTTTGTTTCTGTTTTATCAATTTAAAAAATAAAAATTAATATTAAATCGTTTTATTTCATCAAAACAATAATAATAATAAAATAACAGTGATATCAAACAAATCTTAGGAATTAAAATGTTTCTACGGGCTTCATCAATCAGGTGATTTATTCGTGGATGAAGTGCCAACTCAAGTTTCAAGGACATGGCCAAATTTTATATCCTACTGACAAATAAATTTCACATCTTTGATCTCTTGATCAAATGTACCCTTTCTTGAAACGGGAATACGGGATTGTTTCTATTTTTTACATGACCAGAACAAGATGCAATTTCACGAAGGACCTATCCGAGAGAAAAACTCCAAACCCAAATCGCGACGGTAAGCTACTACCACTTGGCATTGACGTTGAAATTAGGACAAATCAAGACCATACCATAATGGCAAAACAATAGTTGAAAACCAAGATTACTCAAAAAATTTCGATTGATAATATATAGGATCTATAAGAAACTACTCCCTCCTATCCCAAAAGAGTTACTAGTTACAATCCTGGTATCGTGGCACAAATTTTTTTTGTATTACGAATAGTCCACGTGACGATTAAAACGTATTTTAAATGAAATTGACGTGAAACACTGATGATAGTTTAAGATGCGTTTTTCAATCATGAGCCATTGGCATAATTTTGTTATATCGTTAAAACGATTAATGAAACTTCTCAAAATATGATTCTATTTAAATATATAAAGATACATCCATCTTTCTTGATATCAAAATTTGTTTTTTTTTAATATCATTTTTTTTACATGCAATTCAGATTTTATTAAATTCAACGACAAGAGGGTGTTACATATAGGTCAATCAACATGTATCACCAAAACATACATCAAGACTCGAAAAGATACAGCATATCAAACAAAAACCAGAAGCTGTTAAACCATATCAGAACAAATCAACCTTTCAGTATCCATCTCCTCCCTACCTCCAATCTGAACCGGGAATATCTATTTGAAAACCGAAATTTACTAATTGGAAACAACAAATAAAGCGTTTCGGGTCATGACATTTTACAATTTACACGTAAAGCGTCACGGCCCAAAGCGCTCAACTCAAAGTAAAGCGCCAAGGCCTGTGGCGCTTTAGCCTACACGGCAAGCGTCATGGCCCGTAGCGCTCAACTCAAAGTAAAGCGTCAAGCCTGTGGCGCTTTAGCCTACACAGTAGAGCGCCATTGGCCGTGACACTTTACGTGTAAATTGCAGCATCTACGTGGCAACCTTTGTTATTTTATTGAGATACTCTGAACATGGTGTTATGTTTATTGCGTGTAGAGAATAAACATCATATAACATAAGGATTATTACCTAAAAAATTAGATTTAAATACATAAATACGTTTGATTAATAAAAATAAATAATCTTCGGATATCAAATCCTTTTACAAGGATAACAAGATTCGTTCCTAAATTTCTATGGAAATGAAATAGTTCTCTTAGACGATACGAGGATTGGATCTCTTCATATTCCATTTTTTTAGGTCGTTAGTGACGTGAAAAAAATCGATTTTTTCACGGATGTTTTTCCATGTCGTCTCGAAATTAAAAAGCACGTTGTAAAGGATGACGAGATGGGACGAGCAATTCACAGGCACCATCTTGGTTTTTCCAACATAAGTGGACCAATCTGTCTCGTAGCTAAGTGGAGCAGTGCATTGAGAACCTTCGTAATAGAATATGACTTCGACATCATTGGCTGAACCTGATCTATCGTGTTCAGGCAACGGCAGCGGTATGTCTTGGATGTCATCATCTTCGTTGCCGTCATCATCGTTTGTGAGCGAATTCAATACTTGCTGACAGAGGAACGTATACATGTCGTCGTTGTATTCATTCGGTTAGAAACCTCCGATCCCCTTGTTTGTCTGGTTTGTTTGTATCGAGTCTCCGAATCTTGTCTTGCATTTTTGTCTTGTCTTTTTTCATTCACCGTTGGTAACAAAAATATTGGCAATTTTTAATTTCTGGTGATAGAAATTAAGCAGTAGGAACCATGTTTTTTCATCATCGATTTGCACGTAATTCGTGCCAGAAGAGTTTTGATTTGCGTACATTATCTCCATTCTTGTGGTTCGACGAAATGACATATCCATACCACGTATCTCCTGTCTCAACGCTTCGAAATTGAAATGGAATAGCTTGACAGAAAAACACATTACTAATCCTTCTATCTAGCGAATATCTCCGTTCGTTGGATCGAAAAATCAACTACCTCCACAGTGTAACATGATGTCGAGCTCGTACATCGTCATATCATTGCCTTGGATTGTTTGTGTGCAAGATCGAGAGAGACAATGTAAGGAGATAGTGTTATGTGCAATGAAGCTGGATATGTTGTGCAAATTTATAGCAGAACTAGAGATAGTGGAAAGAAAACAATTCGATTGGAAGAAAATGTTTTTACTTTTGATGTTGGTGGCATTTTCATTGTTTGCTTTACTTTTGCTTTTGCTTTTTCTTTAGTCGTTACTTTTGCTTTTTCATTAGATGTTTTTCTGATATGGTTTTTTTATGTTGCCTTTTGCCTTTTGCTTTTTCTTTATTATTTCCGTTTGCTTATGACGGTTTTTTTTCCGTCTTTGGTTTTGTAATCCATTTGCAAATGAACGTCGATTCAAAACCTGCATGCTAGGTTTAATAAAAGATAAATAAGATAGAAACATTTCATTCAGTTGTCTTTTGAATGAGTAAGTGAGACAGTGAAGACATGATCAACACATCTAAATGAACTCGACGTATACATCTCATTTATTTATCGTCTGAGATAGCTATTGGGGTTATTTTTTGTGGGAAGAAATTTTATATAATTTCATGTATTCCTTAAATCTTCGTCTAAAAGATGTAGTATACCACTTCTTAGCGGCTTCTACTCTATAATTCGCCCACATAGTCAACAACGATGACATAGGAGAATCCTGTATTTCGTTACTCGAGACGAAGAGATTTCGTGGAAATCACGCGTTCTTCACCGCGTTTTGGTGGAGCTTGGTGTAAGGGAAGCAATGTGACACTTCTCCCTCCGGGACAGTGTAAGACCACCGTAACGTTGTAGTAGTCTGTGACTAACCATCCCATATCAGACATCGTCATCCATTTGTTCTTCGGAGCCCTCTTATTTAGATCATGGCAATCCAAAGCATCTCCAGTCTTGTGGAACTCGTGTTCGTCGTAGAACATTTGTGTGTATAATTCTTTGTGAGCTAATAAAATGTCCATCAAGGCGTTCCGAACATTAGGCTATGCCCGCTGTCCTCCTTGTAATCCTAGCGACACAGCGATGTTCCGGAAACCACTGTTCTCGTCAGCTCTTACGTTGATTAAGTACGGTCGAATGAATGTCGGCCACTGTTCTATAAGATCTGCAAAGATCGTGTCATCGTCTTTTGTTGGTTTTATATTTTCTTGAAAACCTATGTGAAAAGGATAATCGTAATGAATTTATCATATTAAATAGTGTGCATAGAAGATATTAATGTATCATTCCTTAACCTCACCTTGACATGGATCTTTGTTCTTATTACGTGCTCCATCTTCACCATGTACGTAATCCGAGTATTCTGTCAGATTAAATAATGTTTTCAATTTTGTCATATTATGTCATGGTTTTAGAAAGCATAAAATGGAATCATGACATTGTTATACCTGGTTGCGGACCATTGTCTGTGTCGAAAAATCCTGTCCCTTGCTTTTGTGTAGGATATGTCATTCCTGGATATTGTGCATGATATGAACCAAATTTGATAAAGAGAAATCCTTAACATTAGAGTGCATATAGTTTTTGGCCTTGACGTCTGTTGTAACGTCCCACTTGGATGACCTATGGTACAATTTCAAAAATAACAACTAATGAGGTTGTTGATGAAACCTTGAGTGTTTTTGTGCAACAACGGACAACTTGTTTCATTTGGTCGTTATACCTGTGTAGGGATTGCTTTGGTTGATGGGTGTGAAACATGATTGTGTACTTGTCCATTGAAATTCCTCGTTCTCGTGAAAATCCCCGTTCTGCATGGTCGGAGGTGGAGCAGTATATGCGTGTGAGCCATCCTTTGGATCCTTCAGTTTCTTTTTCTCTGAAGCCAGCCAATACCAAGGTTTCTTTTTCCTCTTAGGAGTGAAACATTCGTCCGGTTTCTTTTAACTCAATGGGTCTTTCATTTCCGTTAGTGGGTTATCAAGCTGATTCAAAACGTGTAAAATATTTCTCCTCTCATTTGGTTTTCTACAAGATATCTGCTCTGCATCGAGGTAAAGGCGGGGACAGTTGCATCATCGTCGACTTCGTCTTTCATGCCCTCAAAGCATTCAATGTCGAGTTTTTGCCAAAACCGGTCAACCAAGAGGATCGGTCTTTCACGTGCATTGTACGTATAAATCTCATGGGCGCATGGTAATCCTTGAATAAGGTTCAGCCGACATCTGTACGATATTGCGTCATACCGCTCTCTCTCGGAAGCCTTCCTCTCGTCCATTATGCTTGTTAAGAGCAGGGGCAGCCACGAAACCTCTGAGACTCGTAAGAAGTGGATGATTATGCTCATGTTTGGTAATGAATAAGCTCCGTTGCACCGATGACTTAATCTCAACTATTTTCCCTTCGACCATGTTGTGGATATTTTTCCAAACATGTAAGAGGTTACTTCTTGTGCTTGACACGAAACGTTTCAACGTGGCATGTTGGCTTTTTGCTCGTCCAGTGGTCCTGTTTTCGTATTGTCTAGTCTTGTCCGTCCACGCTGTAATAAACTTTTTCTTCTGATTGGTCAACCATGTGTCGTTCAGATATGACATCAGATCTGCATGGTCTCCTAACAATTCGATGAGTGCTTCGTAGTGTGCGTAATATGCGTCTGTGCTCGGGGAGTCCACGATGTTCTGCCATAACGACCAAAACTTCGAATTCATGCTTGTACCCTTCATGATTCCTTGCACTTTGGACTTGACAGCATTGTGTATGTGCCACGTGCATAACATATTCGATGAGTCTGGGAAAACATTACGGATCGTACCCATTAGGGTCAAGCACCTGTTCGTGATTATTGCTCTTGGTGGGGGACAATTTGTTATTATTTCTCTAAGAGAAGAAAGTTGTCCTTTTCTTTCTCTTCTGAGAAAAACAAATCCAACACAAAAGGTTAGATTTGTAGATATCATTCCCACAATCTCCAACAGAGGCATGTCGGCGTTGTTCATATTATACGTCGTGTCCATGCACCATACATGCGAAAAAGCTTGACACAAAGTGACAGAAGACAGATGTGCGAAGAAGAGATACTCCATATTGTTCTCATTGTCCTTACGATACCTGATATCAGACCGATAAAGCATAGACATGTTACACATTCTGTTTTGTGAAAAAGGATTTACAAAAATCAGATGCAGTTTCTAAAATGCAGGTTATCTATAGAAATATTCGCGCTCTTGCAATACGTGGATTAGTTGTTGTATTTTGTTTCTACCCTCTGTCTAAATGATGTTGTCACGATGTCTTGCGTTGCAAATTGATTTTATCGTTGAAACGTTATTTGTATCCTACTCTTTGATGCCAATGAGGATATCCCTCGGTCTCGTGGCACGCCGCGTCATCTCACAGCAGTATTCCAACCGTTCTTTGTCTAATCTCGCTAGAATTCATAGGCAACAGTTGGTTAGGAAGATGTTATTTGAAACTCACATAGTATATTTCGACGGGTAAGAGCATATTCATACCTGCATATGCATGGCCTTCCAAATTAAGTGTAGCTGGATGATTGTGGACGTCATTTGTTATCTTGAATGTTCAATTGCCATCGTCGATATGACTTTACGTCCCTTGCATAGTGAATGGGCAATTTTATTTTTTTCCCCGTCCGTCGTGAAGGTTTCTTCATCAGAGTGTAAGTACCACTCCGTTCACATCATACTGTTAACATCGGATTCTCTACATCGACCTCAAGTTTGGATGATTTAATTATCAAGATGAAATCATTATTGGGTCTAGTATCTTGCAAGTAAGCCATTAATTCTTCTCGGATGGAGAATACCTTAAAAAAAAAAACCAGAAATTATGAGTAACTTTGAACTCACAGTTTAAAAGGGTAATACTAACGAAAGTGTAGCTAGTTCTTCGTCTAAATTTGAACTCGCAGTGTAAAAGGATGTAAAATCGATACGCACAAATGTGCACGACGTTGTTTCTAAAGTCCAGAATTAAAACCCTTTGGATGAATGAATGCATCATTCATCATCTTGCCCAATCTACAATTGGGTAATTGTTATGCCAACTGAAATAGTACTTTTGGTTTATCAAATAATATTTAGCCAATTGAAAAAAGACTGTGCAACAACAAAACAAAGTCGAGCAATAGCTGTCGTTAGTTTATTGTATAGGATAGATTGAAGGACTTTTTACAAAACTGACCGGAGCTGTCATTTGTTTATTTGAAATATATTTGTCCCGAAAAAGTAAATATGTGTTATATAATTTTCGATAACTACTATAATATATACATAGAAAAGTATTAAAATCACATACCAATTCTTCGTTAAACATATCCCGTTTTTCGACTTCGAACTCGTTCAATTCTTGTTGGACATCGCCGAATCCAACATTTACGTCGTTTGTCTCGCGGACTGTATCGTTGAATTCAATTCCCTAATTTTTCGGACACAAGTCGTCTCCGAGATTTACCATATAATTGCTACCCCAATTATTCAGAGGCAAATCATCTCCGACATTTACTGTCAAATTGTTGAACATTTCCTGAAACTAGTCGTATTCGTTAGAGAAATTCTAGAAAAAAAAGTTTGAACTATTTTAGTGAAAGCAAAAAATCTTATCTTCCGCTTCTGGTGCATGTGCTCAAATTTATCTGTCTTTTATAGGCATAGGATAATAGGACGATACAACGTTACGACATTCTATTTGCATACACTTTTGCATTTGCAAATTGGTTTTACTACACTGTGATATAGTACCGAGTGAGCGATTTGGGAAGTCGCAACCTACAATAGGCAAACAGTTTGTGTAGATACCGTCACTCTCCCACGATATCTGAGCGCATAATCAATGGATGGGATAAGTCACTGGACAACATATCGTGCCTGTTAATTCAATGAAGTACAAAGAATTATTTGAAATGAAACAAGACCAACACTAATCGAATCGGATGGGACAAGACACTCGACAAGGCATTGTGCCATCCAATTCGATTTATGAAGAAAGAGTTTGAACGAATTCGATGAGACGAGGCAATCGACAACGCATTGTGCGTGATAATTCGATCAAAATTAGTTGCTGATTGAACGAATTTGATGAGACAAGACACTCAACAGAGAATCGTGCGTGATAATTGGAACGAATTTGATGAGATAAGACACTCAAAATTGTATGATTGGTGATAATTCGATCAAAAACAATTGTCGATGGAACGAATTTGATGAAACAAGACGTTTAAAATCGTATAGTTGGTGATAATTCAATCAAAATCAGTTACTGATTGAACGAATTTAATGAGACCAAGCACTCGACAACGCATCGTGCGCGATAATTCGATAGAATTTGATAAAATAAGGCACCCATAATCATATGGATGGTGATAATTCGTTCAGAAGCAGTTCTATTTCAACGAATTGATGAGACAAGGTAATGAAAAAAGCATTTATGATTTATAAAATAATAATAATAATATATTGGAATAATCCAAGGTTAAAGCGCCACGTAGGATGGCGCTTTACAAGTAAAGTGCTACTTGTTGTGGCGCTTTACAAGTAAACCGCTTCCCCCCTGTGGCGCTTTACTTGTAATCCGTCTTCCCTCGTGGCGCTTTACTTGTAAACCTTCGTCCTACGTGGCGTTTTAGAATACCCCTATTAAGAAATAATTACGCATACAACTATACAACTCTGTCCAAAGAATTTTATTATAAATAGCCTTCGCAAAATCGATATAGAACGTCGCAACTAACAAGTTTTTTTCAAGGGGTTGATCTATTTCATATCTATACAATGTCCAATGTTCAGGGGTTATCATCATCGCCCGTCCGGAGGTCGCATAGGGCAACATCTTTTGTCAATGCTTGCCGTTGGACGGATGCAACTTTAAACACCGACTGGAGGAAGGGGAGATGATACACATCGAACGCATTGTTTTCACACTAATTTTCCTGGAACTGTCCAAACTGTCCATTAGTATTTTCACATCTGTTCTGGTGCAACAACCATCGGAGTCGTCGGTGAACATGCCTCTGGGCGAAGCCGGGAAGCCGATGGATAGGACCAGTGAAGTTGGGGACAACGAATAAGTTGCTACAACTTATTAGTTGTCCCTCTTGTTAATCAAGTATGCTGGAATAAGTTCTATGTTATGCATGTGTGTAATATCCATGGTCATTTTGATCGTGTGGTATTTATAATTATTTTTGTATATGTATTTGCTATGCGTATGGTGAATGCGATGTATGTATTTTTTTAAGGAATAAAATTCATCTTTCTTGCACGAAATGACTAAAAAAAGCCCAACAATATACTGTGATTGTTTATGCTCGTAAACTTAAAAATTAATATTACAATATTCACAAATGATTATTTACCGTGAATCACACATGATTAACACCCCTGTAATTCTCATCTAGATTCCCAAAAGTGAGAATTCTAAATGTAAGAAACAATCAAGCATTCAGACTAAACCCCACGCACATTCTACACAGCAACCCAAGATCAAGTAAAGCCCATCAAATGAAACAATTTTTATAAAAAAACCTAATAAATAAAATATCCAAATAAGCCCAAGCAATTAACCCCTAAACCCCAATAATTAAACAGAAAAACCCTACATAGTTTCCAAATAACCCCAACATTTGTTTCTGTACATAACCTAACAATTGAAGGGAAAAAAAGCCGAACAATTATACCAAGCAAAGCCCATCAAATGAAACAATTTTTATCAAATAAGTCTAATAAATATACCAAAAAAAGCCTAATAATTATCCAAATAATCCAACTCACATTCTACCAAATTCTACCAACTCAGTTCAACAGCATTCACAATTGGAAAAGTGAAGATAAAAATTGGTCTTGAATGTTAATGAACCTGATGGAACAATTAAACACGTTTCATATGACTAAAACAAACCATGTCATGAATGGTAATACCTACAATCTAAAATAATCCAATGTTAGCGCATACCTGCAAAGCTTTCAACTCCCTAGCTGCACACTGAAAAGCAACACAAGCATGTTAAGAATGTACATCACTATCTGGCAACATTATGAAACAATAACGTTATAATTCAGTATTTTCAACAAAACAAAAAAAAAAACAAAAAAAAAAAACTCAGTAATCTATACAATAAGAACCAAATAGCCAAAATCCACTATAAATGGATCTGATTACAAATTATCCTACAGAAATATAGGACGACAAGTATCCTTACCTACCCATGATTATGATATCCGTCATTGAAACTTTCAAAGCTAGACTTGTCAGATGAACCAAATAGACTAAGCTCCTAGTTTGAAGGGGGCTAACTACCTCTGGATATTGCGCCAAATTAGAAAGATAAATCATTACAAATGATTACTTATTCATGTCTGGCCTTGGTAAAAAGCCAATTTTACAATTATTCTCAGCTACTGCAAACTTAAAAAAGGGAAAGAAGGAGATTCAGATCTCACCTTCAGCTAAGCTCTCTCCTGATCTCGTATTGCAAATATTCTAATGCTCCTATTGTTGAATATATTTTATACAATTAATCACTATACAAGTAACATTGAGATTCTGTTTCCTATTTCCTAAGGACATTTTACGGATCTCATCACTGATCAGTCATCATCAATACCTTTGTGAATATTATCAACAAGAAGAAAAACTTGGTGAATAACTAAAACTAATTCGGCGATGTAGAAGCACATTAAGAAGCTCTCTAGTCATACATGAAAAGTGAAAACTGAGAACAGTAACCTCTATTGCACTTCTACCTAAAAAGAACTTGCATTAAGAATTGAGATCCCCGTCATTAAACAAAGAAAGAAAAGGTAAAAGAACATTGGTTCAGTAATTGAAAAATTTAAACTTGAGCTGAGTGATTCAATACCTAGGGACTCGTAAGGAAACAGCAGGGAAGGAAAATATCATTACCATATAATACTTGAGTATTAAAAGGGAAAAAAAAAAAAAAAAGACAAACCAGTTGAAGTGCTCAAGATCTAAAAAAAGTTGCTCAGAGGAAATCATAAGAGAGAAGTCGTACCTTCGATTTCTCAACATCCTCCTTGTACTTTTCAAACCTGGAGATTGCAGGAAGAAAAGCAATGAAAACAAACAGAAAAGGTAAGGAACACCACAGCTTAGTAGAAGCTTAAACAAGATGCAAACAGAATGATAAAAGTAGTAACTAATACCTCTCTCGTAATGAAACGATGATTTTTGTGGTCTCTCCATGTGTACTCTCCTCCATTTTCAAGTTCGCCTACATCGAATAAGGAAATAACAGTGATCAAGATGCTTCAATTTGAAAACCATAGATCTCCCACTATTTTCAATATCAACTATGTCATTGATCCAAAAATTGAATCACAATAATAAGAAGTAACAGTCCATTCATTAGCAAATGGCACGATATGAGAAAAATAAAAATAAAAACCTTTCTTAACAAATCGATCCATCAACAAATACGTACCATGTATGTACTTATAATCATTAATCAATGCAAACACATACGATATGACACAACTTTAAAGTCGAGAACTCAAATACCACCATGCTGGCAAACCCATATTCCAAACAGACCCAATCACAATTCAACAAGAAACACCAA
The DNA here is from genome assembly GCA_035668315.1 of Drosera spatulata. Lineage (NCBI taxonomy): Eukaryota > Viridiplantae > Streptophyta > Magnoliopsida > Caryophyllales > Droseraceae > Drosera > Drosera spatulata. The sequence goes on from JAOVYX010016615.1 coordinate 11,610, forward strand.
ACTCTCCATTACAAATCAATTCCTTCCCAAATACACACCTTCTTGTTCCCGAAAACACCGCCATCATCGTCATTAGCTCCGGAAAACCCCTTTTGGTCCCCAAAATCTTCGCGCTTTGATTCCCCGAGAAATCAGCGACGAAATCAACCATCTGTTCACAAGAAAATCAAGGGCGATCGAATTGTCAAAGCCCTAATCGAATTGTGTAAACCCAAATCGAATTGTGCGAACTCATGATTGAAAGAAAGAGAGAGATTTACCTCGTCGAGATGCGAAAGAGACCACACTGCAGAGATTGGAGAGCGAAGATTAATTGGGTGCGATTAGGGTTTGTGACGAAGAGGGGATTGGAGGGAATTTGGGGATTTTGAAGTTAAGCACATATTTATAGTTTTTTTTAAACAAGATAAATATGGGACTATTTCATATTACCGTTTAAAAATCAAAATCTATAAATATAAATAGAAAATCAATAACTAAAATTAAAAATAAATTTTTTTTGTTTTTCTGTGTCATCTATTTAAGAATAATAAAATCAATATCAAACAATTCTATTTCATCCATAAGTAAAATGAAAATAAAAAATAAAAAATAACAACAATATAAAATTAAACCTAAAATTTATCTTTTGTGAAACTTGATAAAACAGTCTTGATTCTTGGGTCTTGACATTCTCCAGATTAATATTTCCTTCGTTCCATTAAACTGTAAAATTGGATAAATTTTTTTTATTGAAATAATCTTTTATGCATAATAAAATGATGAAATATAATTTTACATAAATTTATTATAAAATAAAATTCTACATAAATTTATTATAAAATATAATTCATAATATAAATTAGAAAAAATACATTTATGACTAGCCACAAATAAGATTGTCCGTGGCTAGCCATTAAACGAAACAAATCAACGGTGCAGATTGTTTTGGGAAAACTTGACAAAATCCATCAAAATCTCCCATGTTTCCCTCGCCTTGTCATCTCCACACCGAACGAACACCTTCTTCACCTAGAACAATTGAATGTACTTCGATTTCTATATTTCCAAGTCTTTCTCTCGCAATATTCTCTTTCCTTTACTCGATTGCGCTCTCTCTCGTTACTCGCAATTTTTAGGGTTGTCGATGACACGAATTGACTAAATTAACCGAGTGCTTCTATGAAAATTGATTTACCAGAAGATAGAATTCAAAGAAAGATACAAGGAGAAGAAATGAAGGGCTATTTGGCATGGAGATTGGGAGCTATTTTCTCTTACAGGTTCTCCTATCGCATTGAACCTGAACTTTTAGCATTTGTCCAAGGAGCCGAGCAAGGAGCAATCCAAGTTTTGACGAATTGTTTTGAGATCTTAATTTTCGCGTTGATCCACTACAATCAAAATCAATTAAGGAGTTGTGTTGTTTGCGTATTAGATGAAAATAAACTGCTCGTGTGTTTGTTCATCATGATGATTGGCTTCTATTTATATTTTGATGCAGTTGAAATAGCATTTGATTTTAGTCATTTTGATTTTGATCATCGACATCGATGCTAGAACGACGGTTTGGTGTACCATGTGAAGAGGAATGGAGGAGATACGAACGCTGAAACTAGTCTGAATGCTGGAGTTTTAATCCATGTTCCTGAACTACAGCGGAACGAGCCGGCCATCCAGGCCATGAGAAGGCTTACTGTCGAAGAAATTGATTGATGGTATTCGCTGAGTACTGAGACAAGCGAAAAGCTACAGTGTCACTCTCAGGTCGTCTTGATGTAAACTATATAGCGGTGATTTCAATTATGATGCGAAGTATTAAAGTAAGCACATGAAAGTCTCACTATAGTTTGCTCTGAGATTAGAAGAGGGTAAATAATCTCTTTTTTTCGAAATTTTTAATCTAATCAAAATTAGATTAACATTAGAGTTGTAAAGAGGTTATTGCAGTAATGTTGGTTCCTTTCAATATATTGTTGGTCGAAGTCGATTAGAAGTAGGATTAAAGATAATGAAAGTAATAATGTAAAAACACAAAGGTTTTCATACTCGTTTGATAATATAACTAAAAAATACGATTATACCTCTTTTAATGTGTTTAAGCTCATGTGATCAATGTAAATCTCGTTGTAAGTTTTTTTTTAGAGTAATGAAGAGTTAAAGTTTGCCGGGGTAAAAAAATATGGCTATATCCTTTATTCCAATCTTTCCTCGATAATCAGTATGATACATGAAGACGATAACATCAAGTGTGATTTTTTTTTTTTTTTGCTCACAATCAATCTGTTACTTTACAACGTGTAAATGACAATACAAATCAAAACCCAAGAACTTTTCTTCTCTTCTACAGGATTGAAACAGTTTCTTAATCTTGTTTGTTGAACACTAGTGTTATTCAAACTCTGCTTTTAATAGTTCGTTCAGATCTTCAGCTATCAGCTTTTACCAGTTCACTTGAAGCCCTACTGTATTTGTCTTTCAGAGCAAAGGAGATTCAGCAATTCAAAGGCTGTGAAAACTTAAGCATTGCCCTTGTATTTATAGGTAATCCTAAATTTCTAATCGTTGTTGAATTCGTCCTTTCTTGAAACGTCACTTTCATGTTATCCTAAAACCATATTCACAAACCCGTGAGTGACCTCTGGTGTTGACGTAGAGAAGTATGCTGATACAGTGCAAAAGGCAACATGTGAATTTTGACTTTTTCTGAACTCTTCTGTATAACTCATTCTTACTATCATTCAGCTTTACTACAGTAACCCTTTTCTTACAGAAACAATTCAAGCTCAACCATTCCTTGTTGCAGGACCCCAAGTGCCCAACCCTTACTGTCCCTTTACTCATGACCTCAATGCTATCAGTCTTACTGTGTTTCTCTTTGAACTAGTCTTATTGCGTTTCTTTTTGAACCATCCTTGCTGCATTCCTTTCTGAATCAGCCTTGTTGCGCACCCATTGCAGGCTTACTTTCCAAGCAAACGAGTATCAGCCTTGGTACATATTGGAACAGTTTAAGACTATAATTTGTCTATCGCTCAATTTCCATACATCATGGGTTTGACTCAACAATCTCCCCCTAAATTGATGATAGCAAACTCTATCTTAACAGAAAGAAGATAAACTCATAATTTTTTATATTCATTTAAGAATACATCTCTTGAAAAAAGAAAAAATACATAAGTTTGAGACATTCATTTCAGCTCATTACTCTACTGCTTCTGTTTCTCTAGAGTAGTAGGGTCATCATCATTTCTTCCCCTTACCACTTGCTATTGGACTCTCCCCCTGTTTGCTTTTATCAATGAAAGGATTGTGTGCAGGAGATTCTCCCCCTTAAACGGTACAGCAATGCTTGAACCATTGCTGCACCTCTGTCATCTTCCTGTGTTCCTTCCTGCACCCCCCTCATAAGTCTTTCAAAAAGAAACTTTGAAATCACAAACATGTTACTTTTATAGTATCCTGGATTTGCCTCTTTGAGAATCTTGACTTGTTGTTCAAGTCTGCAACATGCGCCTTTCTGTTTAGTCATTTTGTGAACACTCAAAATATCAGAGTTTATGCCAAGTTCGCTTGGTTGATCCTTACTGTTGTCAATTTCCTCATCATAAGCATTATGCATCTATAAGATCCATTCTTGACAGCAGCTCCAGGTATATAAAACTTGTTATATTCCACAGGATCCCCATATTTAGCACTTGAACTTGATCTCTTCAAATGATTTCATTCGACACAGGATAGCTTGTGGGGTAATCTAAAAGTTAAAAAAAGTAAAGAATGTTGCATGTTAAGTATGCTTCCTTTGTTCCAGATATTTGATAGCTCATTGATGCCTGCCATTAATCGCGTCAAATTAATAACTTGTTCAATTTCTAATAATATAGATTAAAGATATAGGATGAGCAAAAATCGTTTCCACGAGTACCTATACCGTAATGTAATTTTATTCGAGATAAATGTAATTATTTCTACTGTTATTGTACTTATGAAAATTTATGGGGTTCTATAAACTAATTATAAAAAGTAACTAACTACTATTAAACTAATCTAATTAAACAGAAAAACCATGAATGTTATAAGTTTGGTGTAACAATATGGTGAAACTAGGAAGGATACATGCAACACCACTCGATTTTATTAAAGGACTAATCATTGATCAATCATATGTATTATTGGAAAAAAAAACATGAAAAGAGCTCACTACCTTAACATTTATTATAGTTAATTTCATGAGAGCATGGCAATCAACTTTAACTTTAGTTTAAGCATGAGAGCATGATTAACACCAAAATAAATCGCATTAAGAATAAAAAAGTTTCGTCTTCTTAGATCAAATATAAGAAAGGAGCTTCGATCATATTCAATCTAAAACATGTGAATGTCTAACAAAGTTAGAATAAAAGAGCATAATTCTAGCCTTATTACTTGCTACTCGTACTTAATTGAGTAGAGAATCAATCAAGTTAGCTACTTTAAACATGAAACCTATATAGGTGATCAAGCTATAAGGGATCATGCATAAAAATTGGGGTTTAATTCCATTCACATAAACATTCGACATGACAATGATAAATAAGCACAATTCAGTATCTCATAATCCTTCGTAATAATCGAGATCTGTTACATGGCCTTGCTATGGTGATATACTCACTATGCATGATATCAATCAAAATCAAAGGCATAATTGAAGCCATATTCATCGACAATAAAAGAATTGAGAGATGAAGGAAGCTTCTCTGCATAATTGAAGGAAAAAAAAAATAAAATCCAAACTTGCAATTAAGATTCGAATAAGAAATGACAAATTTCCAACAAGTGTTGGTGAACTGTTGATTGACGAGTCTTCATGGCCCGTTATAGGGTCTTCATGCCCGTGATATCAGAGCATCGAACAGAGTTTCCCTCGAATTAAGAAAAATGGCCTGTAACGAAGGTGTTACGGTTCGTAAAACAGCTAAACTCCTATTTCTTGTTACGGTGTGGCAGTAACGGACTGTGAACAACGTTTCACACTCCGTGAAGCTTCGACACAACATCAAACAGTGCTCTATATTGGCCATGAAAACAACTTATAACATCCGTTAAGCATTGTTTTGCATATCAAAACATACAAAACTGCAATACCAAATGCATCAAAACTCGTTCCTTAGCCTCAAAAGCTCATATAATCGTCATCCTACATCAAAAACATGCAAAACAGCAATACCACATCCACAAGCACAAAATTATTGCAAAATGATATTAAACTGATAAAAAAAAAAAATGAACATAAGACAACAAGTTAAACTAGAAAAAACTATGAGTGTTTTCACACTCATCAATCATTGATCCAATCTTGAGTCTGCATTGGCCTTCCATGTTTTTGATCTCCTTCATTATCTTTTTTTGCCCATGACTTTGAGAGCAGACAATAGTACTTTGTGTCCCAAAATGAAGTCCAATCCTACGAAGGAGAAAAGGCTGACGATTTCCTTGATATCATCACCAGGATGGTTAGGTGATTGAAAATCTGGAATAAACCCAATCTCAAATTTGGTTCCAGATGACTCAGATGACATAGCAAGAGTTAGGAGAGTTTGAGAAATTTTAGAGTAACAATGTGTTTTGCAATAGGGTAATTGTGAGGAGTGGTAAACATCATGGGTTCCTATTTATAAGAAAATAATGTAAATTGTATTATAAGATGAAACGACAGGACATGATGTGTGGCCTTAAATTTGTCATTGTCGGGAAACACCATAATTATGATGTGGCCGTTCAGTGCACTGGTTCCATGTATCTTACTGTAGCAGGGGTTAAACATTACTACAACAAGATAGCTGTCCAAACATTACTACAGTAAGGTTTGAACTTTTCTGCAGTAGCCTAATGCCTTTATTCACAAAAGCATGTATCTAGGGAATGATTGGTTTAGACATTCAGGTCTAACATACCTAATTCTTCTCAAAAATAAACAAATTTAGATTCATCTAAGGGTCTTGTGAATATGTCAGCAACTTGATTCTTGGTAGGAATAAATTACAATTTAACATTACTTTCCTACACATGATATCTAATAAAATGGCACCGTATATCTATTTGTTTTGTCCTAGAGTGAAACACAGGATTTTCAGATATAGCAATTGCAGAAGTGTTATCACAGTAGATAAGAGTTCTGAGGATACTTAGCCTATAGTCAAGAAGCTATGACTTCATCCATAGGATCTGTGCAACACAGCATGCTGCAGCAACGTATTCTGCTTATATAGTAGAGGTTGACACAATTGACTGTTTCTTAATGAACCATGACACTAATCTTGAACCAAGAAATTGGCATGACCCACTTGTATTTTTCCTGTTATTCTGCAACCTGCAAAGTCAGCATTTGAAAAAGCAATTCGTTCTAACCCAGATTCCTTAAGATATCATAATCCCAAGTCAGGAGTCCCTTTCTGGTATCTCAGGACTTCCTTGAGTGCAGTAAGGTGTGATTTCTTAGGAATGGATTGATACCTTGCACATAAACACACAGAGTATAGGATATCAGGCCTGCTGACAGTAAGGTACAACAATGATCCAATGATGCCTTTGTACAGCTTCTGATAAACTGATTTTCTAAACTCATCCTTGTCTATTCTAATTGTTGAGCTCATTGGAGTTTTCATTGAAAGCCATTCTCTAAACCAAGTTTTTTGATCATATTCCTAAGAAACTTAGATTGACTTATGAAACTGCCTTCGTCACCTTGCTGTACTTGAAGACCCAAATATTTGAACTCTCTCATAAGACTCATTTGAAACTTAGAGGTCATGAGCTTAGCAAACCTGTTACAGTCTCTCATTTGTACTTCTAAATATAATGTAAACAACATATATTTGAACTAATAAGATGTGATCCTTGTGGTGCTTTATGAAGAGAGTTGTGTCTCCTTTTCCTCTACTGAAGCCATGATCAATGAGAAAAACTTGACAAAGTTTCATACCAAACTCTTGGAGCCTGTTTCAAACCATAAAGAGCTTTGTCAATTTTGTAGACATACTCGGGATACTTGTAATCCTCAAAGTTAGGAGGGCGTTCTACATAACTTCCTCATGTAATTTCCCATTCAGAAAGGCACTTTTAATATCCATGTGGTATATCTTAAAATCCTTATATGCAACATATGTTAGAAACATCCTAATAGCTTCAAGTCTTGCTACGGGACAAAGGTTTCATTAAAATCAATGTCTTCCTCTTGTGAATATCCCTTAGCAATAAGTCTAGCTTTATTTCTAATGATAGTTCCATTTTCATCACTTTTATTCCTAAAAACTCACTTGCATCCTACCACATGATAGTTTTTAGGTTTAGGAACTAGATGTCGTACCGTATTCTTTTTGAATTCATTGAGTTCTTCTTGCATAGCATTGATCCAGTCACTATCCTTAAGAGCTTCTTCAATCTTCTTAGGCTCTACCTCTGAGATGAAGCATGTAGAAAGGCATTTCTCAGCAGTAGCCCTTCTAGTCCTTACTGGATCATTTGCATTACCTATGATGTTCTTGGATGGATGATCTTCTGTCCATTGTCTCCTTTTTCTTCCATCCTCCACAACTTGTTGTTGAGACTCTACTACAGGTAGCTCTTCTGCAGCCTATTAAGGCTCTACTGTAGGTAACTCTTTACAGCCTATTAAGGCTCTTCTGAATCTTTTGCTCAGCATGGCCAACTCCTCGCTTGAGGTTTCTGACTGTGAGTTAGAAGACTCTTATGCAGTAACCCTTTCCTTTGAGCTTTTGGTTTGAGCTTTGAGGGAGATGTGCTTCTTGTTCTGGTCCATCATCTGGGTCTTCCTCTGCTAATCTCCAGACTGTAAGTCAACAAGGAACCATAAATATTAGAAAGAGTAATTTGGTCCATTTTGCTGGACTCCCTTATAACAGTAACCTTGGTATCCCACTCAAGGGTGAGACACCTTTAGAAACTTCAAGTTAAGATTTTGAGGAGAAGTATTCTCCCCAAGATCCCTCAGGGTATTGGCAAGAATGTTAAATATGTCAAAGAACTCTGTCAAAATCTCATTGTCATTCATCTTTATGAGCTCATATTTCATCCTTGCCATCATTTCTTAGAATCAAGGTATCCCATGTCTTCTCTGATGATTGGCAATGTATAACCAGTTCAAGTATATCACTGCCTAGGGATTTTACATTTATCCCTAAGGCTCATCTATCAAGTTGAATGAGTTTCTTGTTCTCCTAAGAGAAGTCCTTTTCCTCTTTGGGAACAAGATTCCCTTTATCATTTGGATGCATACAAGGACCCATAGGAATGAATCTCCCTTCAAGGATAGTTTTTCTCATTCATTCATCAGCTTGGTCAAAATAAAACATAATTCTGGCCTTCCAATGATTAAACTTGTGATCCTTGAACAGAAGAAGATGAGCATCATATGGAATGAAGACTTTGCGAGCACCTGACACTCTTGAAACACAGATTAGTAATTCCTTACAAACTAAAATAAAGTAGAGTTCCTTACCAAAAGCTGTTAGGCCTAGAAAAATTGGCTCTGATACCAATTTAAAGTCTCAATATGGCTTACTATGAGACTAGAGGGGGACCAATAGTCTCTATTTTTCGAAACTTTAAATCTAATCAAAATTAGATTGACGTTAGAGTTATAGAGAGGTTATTATAGTAACGTTGGTTCCTTTTAGTTTATCGTTGGTTGAAATTGATTATCAGTAGGGTTAAAGATAATAAAAACAATAATGTAAAAACACAAAGGTTTTATACTGGGTAGACAATATAACTAAAATATGGGTATATCCCTTACTCCTGTCTTCCCTTGATAATCAGTCTGATATATCAAGAGGATAGCACTAAGTGTGATTATTTTTTACTCATAATCAATCTCTCACTTTACATGTAAATGACAATACAAACCAAAACCCAAGAACTTTTTTTCTCCTCTACAGAATCTGAAACAGCTTCTTGATCTTGTTTGTTGAGCACTATTGCTATTTAAACTCTGGATTCAATAGCTGACTCAGATATTCAGTTATCAACTTCTTCCCAATTCACTTGAAGCCTTACTGTACTTGTCTTTCAGAGCAAAGGAGATTCAACAATTCAAAGGTTGTGAAATATTAGGCATTGCCCCTGTATTTATGGACAATCCCAAATTTATAGCCGTTGTTGAACTGGTCCTTTCTTGAAACATCACTTTTATGTCATCCTGTGACTATATTCACAAACCCGTGACTTCTGGTGTTGATGCAGAGAAGTACGCGAGCACAGTACAAAAGGCAACACGTGAACTTTGAGTTCTTCTAAACCCTTCTGTAGAACTCAGTCTTACTGTTATTCAGCCTTGTTGCGGTAACCCTTTTCTCACAGAAGAAATTCAAGCTCAACCATTCCTTGCTGCAGAAATCCAACCCTTATTGTCTCTTTATTCATGACCTCAATGCTGCCGCCTTACTGCGTTTATGTTTGAAACGGGCTTACTGTGTTTCTCTCTTAAATAGCCTTATTGTATTCCTCTTTAAACCAGTCTTGCTATATTTCTTTTTGAACCAGTCTTACTGCATACCCATTGTAGATTCACTTTGCAAGCAGATGAGTCTCAGTATTGATACATACTGAGACATTGTAAGACTATAATTTGTCTATCATTCAATTTTTATACATCATGGATTTGACTCAATAACATATGTGCTGGAAAATAATTCACAGGTCGCGCCAAGAACTAATGTGGCCGCTTGTGGTGAAGTTGGTTCCAGCAAATCAGTTAAGGAGTTGTAGTTATGCATTGGGCTACACCATACAAACTCATATTCTTTGTTAACTTTTCTTAAGGAATATTGTATAGATTGTTGACATTTGATTTGAGAATAAAGTTCATTCCTGTTTCGTTCATTATTCGAGATTGCTATTGACAGATCGAAAGCTGGTTTATACTCGAAAGAGTATGAACTTCTGATTTTATACTCGAAAGCTGGTCCCTTCATGTGAAGAGTATGAACTTCTGATTTTGTACTCGAAAATTGGTTTATTTTTTCGGAGAACTTGAGGCAGCTGAGTCATGTGTAATATCTTATTCCTATGGTAGATTTGGGATTAGTTCCTTCTTTTTCTAGGTTCTGTTGTACAGAGAAATCTTACACAACATATACAGCAGAGCATATACAATTTACACAATCACAATCTGCAAATCACATTGCATAGCCAGAACTCAATGGAAGAACAAAAACAACTGAGTAGCATAGCTAATGTAAGAAAAAAAAAAAAAAAAACTTATCGCTGCAAGTTCTCGCACTTGTACCAAGATACATACTTGAAAAACACACTTGTACCACAAGATACATACTCGCAACCTGTAAATACATCGGTCATAGCCAAATTGTTCAATATATACAAAACATGAACTGGTAGCTTGGAAATACATCACAAGAAGCTCGCCAGTAAAAACAATGCAGAATAGCAGCGGCTTGCGAAATAAAACTAATTAGTAGGCATCACTTCTGTGTCTTGTTTGGCTAACTCTTCTTGAGCCTGAAATATAGAATTTTAAGGTATATAACTTTAACTAAAAGACGGAAAAAGAAGAAGATCATATCTAAGACTAAAATACAATAACATATGACCTTCCTTGTAGGACAACTAGTTACATAGTGTAATGTCCCTGATTTTCGTACCGGATGACACATGGACGTTATGCCGTCACGGACCCGGTTCGTGACAAGACCAAACAAACCGAATGAATTTAGAGGTATAGATGTCAAGGACACTATAAATAGTAGCCACATTCATAGCTTACAATCTCGATACCTGCTTTAATTACAGCATTGGAGTAGAAACAATGCAGATCAATTATTACATTAAACATAATAGACATTTGATCTGCTATATTATCCAAAGTACGTGAGATCATCTACATGCATGCGAGCTCACACTAAGAGCCTTCGGAAGCTGTTGGGGGCATACCTGCAATTGAAAAACATAACCGTGAGCTAATGAAGCTCAGCAACCTCAGGTGTATGAATCCAAATTACAGGGAACTTCCGCTAACGGCTATGGCGACAGCCGAAAGTCCCTAAAATATTTTTATATATATATAGGAAAATATGGGTACCATATGAACCAGCATCATTTTACATTGCTTTATATGACTTCGTATCGCTTTTAAGAGTCATTTTTTTCTTTTGCATTTATTTAGGGTTCATGACTCGACTCAAAAGTAGCGTCAACTCTAAGGATATGACTGACTCGGAGTACAGAGATAGAATGTCAATCGTCAGTCAGGCTACCCAATAGATTTTGTATATTCGTACCTACCTACTCTGTGCGTCGCCTTGCACCTCTTGTGCGCATTCAATGTGGTATCGTTTGCCAGCATTGAGATAATTTGGGCCTCCCTGCAGAGAGTAACCTGTGGCCCCGCCACAACGGCGTAGAAACCGCTGCACGCATGCAAATAAGATGGGGGATGCCCACCGCTCCCTATCTAGTTCTCGCCCGTGACGATGACTCAGAGGATAATACTGTAGTGCAATGACTTAACAATGCCACCAAGGCTATTCAAGAATGCAACAAATGATTGCAATGGATCAAAGAATGGACACCATGTTCGACCTTCTCAATAATTCCAAGGAAAATTACCAACGATCCAATGGATCCAAGAAGGGATGTCAACGTCGACCTTATCAGTTCAGGGATGCGATATTTCTTATTCGTTCGCTTGTTCATTAGTTCACACAGATTGTGTAACTATGCTTTGTATCCCCCATTTCCTTTTATTAATCGTTTGAGGTCGCTTTCATTTATTTTCCGAGAGGGTATATATAATGTATTGGAGTGTATTTTAGTTCATTTCAACCCCAAATACCACACCACATGTCAAACGTGATCGTATATGCACGTTTGACGTTATATTTCCATGCATATGGGTTATATATCTCAAATACGTATTTAGGTTTAAGGTTCGATGCACGAAATTGTCATTTTCTTGGCCAGAAGGCCGTCGCTGGCGCGACCCTGTCCATCGCGGGCGCGACGCCTTGTGCAGCCAAAATTTTAGGTTTTTCCTTCGTCGCGGGTGCGACCCAGGATGTCGTGGTCACGACTGTTCTGCTGTCCGAAACGTCTAGAAAACCTCTGCTCAATGCCACGGATCCCTTTATTCACACCACAACGTATCCAAATCATTTCATACACATCAAACACAGCATAAACATAACCCACACATGCATGGACGTGCTTGAATTGTGTGAATGAATAAAAGATACGTCTTGAACGAGTGAGGTTACCTAGTTCCGTGTTTGATTTTCCTTGGCTCGTTGCTGCTGCTGCCCTTCCTGCCACTGCCGTCGCTGATCCTCCCCTCGTGCTGCTACCCTACGCTCATGTTGGCGTCGTGATGATGAAAACGATGGTGGTGAAAGTGTGGTGATGAGATGGAGGAGATGATGATGATGTTGGTGATGATCGTTGCTTGATGCGTTGGCCGGAGGTGATGGCAGGTGCGGCAGTGTTGGTGGCCTCCAGGTGGTGAATGATGACAGGTGGGAGAATGATGGTGGTGTGAGTGGCAGGGAAAGGAGGCGGGAGTGGAGAGGAAGAGTGGAAGAAGTGGGTGAAGTGG
>JAOVYX010016616.1:0-24188 GCA_035668315.1 Drosera spatulata
ATGTTATATAATGATGACCCAGATGAAATGTTCAAGGTAATTTGTTTATTTCATAATTGGAGCATTCTTGGATACACACTTGCTCTAACTGTCCATAACTACACTCTGTGTATAGCCAATTTACTGTTGAGTGAACAATTTTATCGTTGGAACTTGGAATATTTTGAAATAGAAGTTCATTTTTCAAGTAAATTTTTCGTTGTTATATCACTTATTTACTTTATTGAAAAAATGTAACCATATGTATAACAGTTTGTAAATGAAATTTGGCTGCAAAAAGGTTTCTGGAACAGTACCCACTATTTGCATAGAAGCATGAGCAAAATTGTGGACTGGCTTACATCTAGGAAAATTGTATCCATGTGAAATATTCACTTTATTTAAGTCAGCTTGAGTTGGTTAGCTATAAAAATTTTATTTGATGTGTCATCGTGTACTCTACCTGTGATGAGGTTTATATCTACCTTTGAAGAATTTCTGACTGGAACTTTCATTTTGGATGAGTCAACCATGCTGGCTTTCTATTTATCAAAATATTTTTTCTTTTCATAAAATCATTACTTTTAAAAAGAAAAATCCCGAAGGATTTCCCTTTGCATAAAATCATTACTTGCAGTCGGCAGAACACGAAAACCACTATAGATTTATTTCTTTAACAGACTTCTCAACTGATGTGCAGATTATATGCACTGTGCGGGAGCATATCATGAGTGGGGGACTAAATCGTCTACCTTTTACCATCCCGCCTCTGGTCTTCTCTTCTCTTAAGGTTTGCCTATCCAGTACAGTATCATCTGCTTGTGTATCCTTTTACCCCACCCCAAAACAATTAAGTCGAAAAAATTCTGCCTGTTTAAAGACTTGGCACAATCAAGCCATTGTTATTTCCTTAACTAATGTTAAAGGTAAATTTTTTGTTGTGCCAGTTGGTTAGGCGGGTGCAGGGTCAGGATGGTGAAGTTGTTGGAGAGGAAGTGCCAGCCACACCTAAGAAAATATTTCAACTTGTCAATCAGGTACTTCTGTGATAAAAGTATACTCTGCAGTCACCAAAAAGAAGGTTGAAATGCCAATATGGTAATCCGTTGTGGAGTGGAAAGGACAGGGTAATACAAGAAAGTTATGGGAATTATCAGTTGCTTTGTCATAGTTCTGAAAGTATGTCCTTGAATACCGGAGTCTCTAACATATCCTCATGGCACCCATATGGGGAACACAGTTCCAGGTTCTGTGATGCAAGGAAAGTTCCATATAAAATGTTGGGATAATGCTGAGGTAACTAAAGCACTTAATTGGCATAGGTATAACCTCAAGTCATTTGAATAAATGTACTAGCCCACCCTCCAACTTTTGTCGACTTTTAGAAGAAACTATTGTACTTCAATAAAATAGCTAGTCTTTTTTACCTCAATCGGATTGGCTATGTGAGTCTTGTAGTAACATTTATTTCGCCTGATTCTTGAGTCTGGACATGCCTGCAGTTGTATTTCTTAGTTCAATCAAATAGTAGTGTTTTTAAGCTGGCATTGTAAATATTTTTCAGTGATTAGTAGCACCAGGTTATTTCAGGTATATTCAGACCATGCCCCAACTCATGAGATTTTTTTTTCAGACTATTGAGGCGTTGTCATCCGTTCCATCTCCTGATGTCGCATTGAGGCTGTACTTGCAAAGTGCCGAGGTGTGTAATTTGACTGACTTTGTTATACCAATTACAGTTCTGTTACAGATTCTGTTTGGTGATTCACAGGCTGCCAATGATTGCGATCTTGAGCCAGTCGCCTATGAGTTTTTCACACAAGCATTCATACTATACGAAGAAGAAATTGCGGTATCTGCATCTTTTTTTTTTTAAAAAAAAGAGAATAATATTGCTTGTCAATTCGACAAGATAGCTTAATGAGTCTGTTTCATACATTGTGTCACTCTCTCTAAATTGACATCAGGATTCCAAAGCTCAATTCACTGCAATACATCTTATTATCGGAACTCTCCAAAGGATGAATGTATTTGGCGTTGAGAACAGAGACACATTGACCCACAAAGCTACAGGGGTATGATGTGTGTTCATCTTCTGGTGTTTGACCATATGTGTCTCAGATCCTACCTTCTGATTCTTACAATTGGATTTCAGTACTCGGCCAAGCTGCTGAAAAAGCCGGATCAATGCAGAGCAGTTTATGCTTGTTCTCATCTCTTTTGGGTTGACGACCAAGATGGTATCAAGGACGGGGAAAGGTGAGCATTCATCCATTCTTTCTAGTATTGCTGTATTGTTGCAAGTCTAAAAAGGGAGGAAATTTTTGTCCCAAAGTCAGATGTTTGTCCACGAAGTTGCCTGAAATTTTCCTCATAACCACCTTGATTATCTGAATTGAGAAAAAGCCTGATAGAAAATTATCTGATGTTCTTACAGGGTTCTGCTTTGCCTGAAGCGTTCAATGAGGATTGCAAATGCTGCACAACAGATGGCTGGCGTGACTCGTGGCAGCAGTGGACCTGTTACACTTTTTGTTGAAATTTTGAACAAGTCAGTTTGAGTCATTGCCGCTTTTGCATTTTGTACCTCATCCTGTCTCTCGTCATCTTCAGTCGTCTCTGGTTTCTAAGAGTTAAATGATGTATATCTCTGCAGGTATCTCTACTTCTTTGAGAAAGGGAACCCACAGATCACAAGCTCCGTGATTCAGGGTCTAGTTGAATTAATCAAGACTATGCAAAGCGATACTACAACGCCAGAACCAGCGACGAATGCTTTCTTTGCCAGCACCATACGTTATATTCAGTTCCAGAAACAAAAAGTTGGCGCAATGGGTGAGAAGTATGATCCAATCAAGGTGTGACTCTGATGTGTGTAGCATCACGCTTTTGGCTTTTCCATTGTGGTGGTGGGATGACTGCTTGGGCTGCAGATGTTCAACTAGCTGCCGAGGATGTTATGTTTAGCGCAGGAAATTATTTGGGTCACTTGTATCTGTTCAGAGTATGATCTTCTCGATTTGGGCTTGTGTATACGCATCCTGTTTTCTCTTTCTTTGGTGACAAAAAGATGCATCATGCAAGCATGAAGACTGGGTCTGTTTTTATTTTAAGGTGATGTTGTGATTACCCATTCGATTCACAATAAAAGTTGCTTGTGATTGTCCTTATCAAAAAAAAAAAATGTTGTTGTGATTACCATTCCCGTTCATATTCTTTCGTCTGTACGAAAATGTTCCATCACTTTTCAGCTCCCATCTTATCGTATGTCTTCTTATTATGTCAGTTGCAACCCGAATTTCGACTCAGGTTAGCATAAGCCTGCCTTTTGAGGTGACTCTATGATCATCTCGATCCCATTCAAATTATAACGTTATATCATCATTATATCCTATTCAAAATTACATTATTGACCCAGGATTGAATTATATAACTTAAATTATCATTGATATTTCACGATAATTTTACGCATGATGCTATTTGATCGTCTCACGAACGATTCTTAATATGAATAATTTTATTATTTATATTAAATAATATTATAATTTAAATAGAACGTAGGAAGCACCCTATCCGGGTGACCAGGCTCATATAATGTGAATACTGACTTTTTGGCAGTAGTTATCTGAAGGCATCTTGTTAGCTCGAATTCTGCAACATCTGTGCTGCAGTTTTGGCTGTTCCATCAGTTACATGTCATGGACCACTTTTCAACTACATGAAGGAGTTCAGGTTTTCAAATGGTAGTTGGATATGAAAAAATGGCACATGAAGATGTGGATGATCCCCGCAATTTCCCTTCTCTGACTTTTGTCTCAATAATCAAAAAAAAAAAAAAAAAAAAAAAAAAGCATTTTCCGTGAAGAAAACAGTTCTAACTTCACGCATCCCAATGCGGTGAACTTGAAAAAATTGACAAAAACAGCATGATGAAGCCGGAGATACAAGATACAACAACCACCCATGCTTCTATCAGAATAAATCTATACGGACCGATGCATACAGTCTTTTAACTCTATTTATTATAAATAGCATAAGAGACAGATTCCCGAACATAACCCTTGGGGCGCATATAACTACCAACTCACAGCACACACACACAAAAACAAAGTGACAGGAAAAAGTTGGCCATACCCAACCATCTTGTTCATAAGCAACAAAGAAAAGAAACGTACTTATATATTTCACAATCAGCTCATATTATTACACTGCTGAAACCAGCCCATTCAAGGCAACGCTACATATACAGCTGAAATTTTACACAAATTGACCATAGGATTACAGCTACCAAGCGACGGCGATCTTCACAGCTTACAAATGGCAGAAACCAAGTGTAAAGTGACTGCAGATTTGCCTGGTAACCGAGGAATTTAGTTAATACTACTACAAACCAAGGATCACAGTCTATGACAGACACGACTACAAAATACAAGAGGAACCAAAGCACGCATCATCCGAGTCTCCAGTGGGTAGTATTCTCTCGATAATCACGACATTCATGTGATCACAATATTGCACATCCTTTACCCTTCTTTTTCTTTCGCTTCTGCTTTGGTGGCTGAAGAACAACTTTAATAGCTGCATCAAACACTGCCTTCACGTTCTGTTCAAATGAGCATGAAAAGCGTGATCAGCGCCCTAATTGAGATTTCCCCATATGTAGGGAACTGCTAGAGGAAAGCTCACCTGTTGTGTCTTTGAACTACATTCTATGTAGTATGGAGCACCAATCAGTTTTCTCAGTTCTTCACCCTTTAAAGCAAGAAGAAAGAAAACAAGTTAACTAAATATGTGATCAGAAGTTCAAAACCATAATATGATCAATTTTAGAGAGGGATTTTTACTTGCTGGGTTGAGATTGGAAGTGCTCCCGGGTGGTCAACAAAGAACTGCTTGTCATCGCGGAGATCTGCAGATTTTAGACATGGATGAGATTAGCAGTCCCTAACCACATTGGCAACCACTGACATTGTCCTCACCAGATTAATAGGATCATCAAGTTCGAGAATGTTGCATTATGAGATATCACTATATATTAATAAAATGCAAGGTAAGGATAAACACCACTTTTTTCCTTCCTGAATGGAATAAAGGGCAATTCTCAAAAGAAGACCACCAAAATCATAGAGAATCATAAATGAAACAGTTACAAAAGGAGCTCTACCGATAAAGCATTAGATAGTCTCATCGTTATGTCCAGTAATTTTCATCTACATATTTTGAAACTTAATCACAGAAGTTGCACTTCACAGAAAAGAAATCCACTGAAGTTGGAAAGAGATATTGTCTATTACTTACCGAGCTTTGTTCCAACCAAAACTATTGGAACACCAGGAGCATAGTGCCTTAATTCAGGAATCCACTGAAAATAAAATTGCATATCAAAGAGCACATTAGATCATAACAAACACAACACATCAATCTGTTCCTAAATTCTGATGCAGAAGACAAAAATGAGGTCACAGATCAATTACCTTTTTTGCAACGTTATCATAACTAGCCTTGCTTATGAGAGAGAAAGCAAGAATAAAAACATCAGCTCCACGGTATCTTAGAGGTCTTAATCTGTTGTAATCCTCCTGACCTACGAGTAGAAATGTGCAAAATATTGTAAAAGGAATCACAAACACAAAATTTGTCAATAAAAGAGATGTTCCAGAGGGATGAATTCAAGATTTATGAGCTCACCAGCAGTATCCCAATGACCTAGATTAACCGTGTTTCCGTCCACAACAACATTAGCACTGAAGTTGTCAAAAACAGTTGGGACATAATCCTGTTTCCCACCAATGAACATGACAAGGATAATGAATAAGAGAAATAGCAGTAATCCTTGTAAGCATGCTCAACATATTTTCTCAAAAGGAGGCACTGTTTTCATAATGCATTCAGAGAGCATGACACAGTTACTAAAACAATACAGATATCAGCATATGAAAAGAAAAGTGTCTGACACCATATGGTTCATATCTACATAATTGCTTGATCATAATAAATACTCCCCATTGATGAAAGGAGTATCACACTAATGCATGGTCCTAAGAGCAACATCACTGTTTTTCACTCAATAAAAGAACAGAACTAGTTCCATTTACCTAATTGTGCAAGTGATGGATAAGAAATTCTTCCCAACATCCATATATAGGGACATCCAGCGATTGGAATCAGTCAGTAGTTGATGAATCAAACGGTTCACTATGAACAAAATGAACCCGAACATTGTAAGAAGCCAAGCACAATGATTAAGTCTACAGATGGATAGATGGACAGTAGATTCGGCACTGCTTTATCAATTCTAGTAAAAAGGTAGTGTTATTTTGCATCAGTGGTTTGACAAACACAGGGCCACGACAACTCAACCCATGAATTGCACGGAGCTCATGTCTAATCTGAACCATGTGATTGTAGATACCAGACAGCACACAACAAAAACCAAACTAACCAAATTTCTAATTTTAATAAAAGAACCAGACACTGAGTATCATAAACGTTCAATTTTCTGATTTTGAACAAATGACCAGTGGCAAAAGGACTACAAATCACTGGCACATAATCAAAGCCATAATTACCCAGGAAAACATTCCACCAATTTCACAACATTCCACCAAACACAATTCCATTTCCACCCAAGCATTCTCCACATAAACAATCAATAGCACATCAAGCAAAAGCAAGCATAGAGCCGAACAATTCACACAACACACCCGACAGATCGAATCGGCCCAATTCACCCAAATCTCAAAATATGATAACACAAACAGTGGCTAAAACAAGGCTCTCACCGTGGGAAAAGTATTGCATCAGCATACAAGTCTTGCCAACAGCACCATCACCAACAGTCACACACTTGATGAACCTAGAAGCACTCATTGCCCCCCAACACCACAACTCACAGATCTATCTGATTCTCTTCCCCAACAAGAACAAACCCACCAAAGCTCTTCCCTTCAAACCCTCAACAGAGCAAATCCAGGTCCAAACCCCAAATGGGCACTTCACAAAACTCCCCAAAGCTACGATCCCATTTCCCAAATGCCTCACCAAACCCTAAACACACAAGATCGACAAACAATGAGTCAGCCAAACAAGTTAAAAGTTACAAAGATCAGAACCCTTTTGCAGGAATGAGAGAAAAAAGGGGCAATGGAGAGGTAAAGGTGAGAACTTGGAGGTGAGTGGAATGTTGGGAAGGTAGAAGAGTGAATGAAGCTGTGTGCTGTGTGGTTGTGTGGAGATCTAAAAGTCATGCGTTTATTTGCTGTGTTTGGGGTTAGCCAGAAATGAGCAAGCCAAGGCCAGGGCAGGGCCAGCTATTGTATTGTATTGATTCAAATGAAGATGCATAGGAGTTGGACAATTGAGCCCCCTTATCCATGCCAGCCATGCTTCTCCACAACCATTGGACCACTTTCCCTTTCTTTCGGCGTATAGTTAGGTCGCGATATATTTCGGTAATGATTACAAGTTCATAGATCGATATATAGACGTACGTGATCCGAAAAGAAAAGGATTAATGCAAACTTAGGGCATCTACAATGGGTAATCGAACTCCATCTCTAAAAAAAATGAGTTTCAACATAATTTTTAAGAGTTTGAAACAATTTTGAAGATCAAACACACGATGGATGGATGCTGGAGTAATTTGGGTTTCATCGCTTTTCTTTTTTCTCTCAAGACAATTTCTTTCTCATCAAAATTGTGAAGTGGGTCCCTTATGTTTTCATTGAGGCAGCAGACACGTTTTACCCAATAAAAAAAAAAAGATAAAATGATGTTGAGTTTCTCTTTGTCAAACTGGTGCAAGGAATTCGATATTGAGTTTCATCATATATCAAGTTCAATTCTTTACACCATTGCAGCTTGTCTTTACAAAGGGGGCTCTAAAATAGCAGATTGAGCAAAGCAAAAATTGTTAAAGTTGACATCAATGTGGATGTTTTTACCTATGTTAATATAAAGAGACTTTATTGCGATTCGTATATGTAGTTATATTAGATTAAGAATAACAATAATATATATGATTATATCACGCGAACAGCTGATGGTTCCGCTGCAAGATCGATCAAAAACGAACCTTTAATCAAAAGATTTATGATGGGCTTCACGTAACAATGAGAAATTTCAGAGTTCGCTACCGGGATAGTCAAGGATCGAAAAGCCATCATTCTTGACGTATTTGGTACGTTATGTTCCACGTGTGTAGTGTAGACTACCAACTTCATTTATCATATTAGACTATTTTTCACATTAGGTGGTTCCCAGATCTCAACGAACCACTTCCTATATTCTTGGTGTTGTAGCATCAACCAGCTGCTTCATGTGGGTTTGGCTTCATGATTGTTTCGTTGGCCAAACCCACTTATTAGTAGTTGTTTAATCTTTCCATTAAAGTCTTTTATCAACCACCTTACTATTGTTTAACAAGTAAACAAAACTTGCTTTAATTACACTTTCCAGTTTTGACTAGCTGTTCTTGTCCAACACTTGCCAATTCTGTATAATTTTTTCATCAGTGGGAATCATAGTTGACATGCACTCAGATAACAACATTCTTTTAATATGCAGTTCAGGATTTGCAAAATCTGTAGTCTGAGCAAAAAGAATATCCTGCTACAATGAATGAGAATCGAAACTTCATATTTGATCAGCGACATACTGGGAAACTAGTCGAAGCAACCGATATGCATTTCGACGATCTTTCTGGGTAGGAGGAGGACATGAAGACATTTTCTGACCAAAGAAAACAAAACCTTAAGCTTCCCTCGAGGGGTCGAGTACAGCACCAACGAAGAGCACATGCCGCGACTTCTCTTCTCTAACCATGAGCAAAAAAGGATGATCTGCTAGAAACTTCACTTTAGGGTCAGGCAGACCACATCCCATTCCGACGAATACAGTAGCAGCTGCTCCCTCTGTTCCTACTTCATTCACATCAATGGATACCTGCTGAATCATGGTTGACTTTCGCCCTCCCAGCTCAAATCCATGCCCCAACTGTTTCAGGATGGCATGAGGTTTGAAGCTAGATGAAAACCTGAATTTTGGAAGATAAAGATACTCGACTTCCTCCCTTTCGAGCTCAAACTTCTGATTCAGGAATGCTGGATCACAACCCATCTTCTGTATTAGCTTTGGGAGCCCGTCTCTTTCATCCGGGAGAAAGATGTACATGGAGAACGAGTTACCATCCTTGCCCACGGCCATGAGGTACGGAAGTTCCAAGATGCCGAAGCCATCAAAGGCTCCGTAGTCTATGTGTTCCTCCAGGGTCATGAAGGGGACTGAAACGGTCTGCCCATTCAAGAGATGGAAGTCTTTTGGACCAGCTTTACCGAACAACTCATACCAGCGTGCTTTGAAGTAGTGTATTTCTGAGAACAATATTGTCCTCTGTTTCAATGGACTCGGGAGTGGCGATTTCCTGGATCAGCCCTCTTGTTGCGTTTCTCCATCCATGCGTTGATTTCATCTGCCACTTTGTCTTTCTTTTTTGTACATAATCAGATAAAAACACAACAGAAAGAAAATTAGGCATCGGCATTGCATCTGCCAATGGTGCTATTCTCTCATCAATAAGATATAACATGACCAAAACAAGATAACATCTCCAAATGATCAAACTAAATATAATAGGAGAGTCCATCGACGAATTTCACAGTTGCTTCTCTCCACATAAGGTGGGAACCTCAAGAAAGACCTTAGCGGAAACTCTTCATGCAAGAGAGTTCTCTTCTCATAGCATGAATACTCAATAGGTATTTTCTTTCCCCTTCGTTTCTATTCATTTTGTTTTGCTGCTTAACAGAAAATTAAAACTTGCTAAGCTGAAGATTTCCAATCTTGTGCTATGCAGCCAGAATATTGAGTTCTATAACCAAACTGCAACTGCAGTTTGTAAAAGAAAGTACCAATCAAATATAACAATTACGAAGTGTAGTTGGATCACCTCGTATTTTCAACTTAATTAATGGAGAAACTGCTAGAAGGAAATACATGATCAAACCTGTCCTTGTAGGTCGACAAACCGAATAGGTGACTTGTAGACAGTTTCCAAAATCTGCTGTGAAGAGGGATGGATTCGGAAGCTTTCATTTATCCAAGCACCATTGGAAATACAAACAACAGGTTCCTGATTGTAGTACCCTGCCTCATCATCCACGTCATCCTCATCAACATATTGTATGCTCCCTGAAACACACTGTTTTCGAAAATAATAAAATTACACATCAATTTTTTCCATAGCTTACAATTTTTTTTTAATATATTCTGAACAAGAAAATGAGCAAAAATTTTTGTTGTATGGAATCGGAGACATAAATACAACAATATCATTCTCCTTCGTATTGGACAATGCCATGAGATCATGACATATTTGAGTTTTCTTCGAACTCCTTTATGATCAACCATCATGATACGTCTTTTTACAAATCTTTATCAATGCCACAAGACATAATCTTTCCGAACTAATTAGCAACCGCATAAAATCCAAAAGAATTTTCTTCCTTCCGTGGTGAATCTCAATGAGTAGAAGGCAATAAGAACATTCCTGCTGCTTTATATAACTCGCATCAAGAAAGTACAACATGAAGTACTTCAGAAGGCATTAAAAACACCTGGCGGAGGCCTATTGGCGAGTTGATCATCATCCTCAAAAGCCTGAAGGGACATGATCTCCTTGGATATGCGATTGACATCTTCGACAGTGGCGCATTGAAGGATACCAAGCAACCTCCTCTGTTCTTCGGTATCCTGTGTAAACACACTCAACATGTTCAGCATGACATTCAGCGACAGCGGCGAGATCACAACATTCTTATGTTTGTTCTCCAGCATCAGCTGCTTCGCCACCTCCATACACCGCTCCATGATCCTGTCTCTTCTTCCTTCAGTTCCTTCTCAGTTGTTAGGGTTTCAATCTGAATATATCTTATTTTTGTAAGCCATTCTGCATTATATAATAGGAAAGGCAACTGGATTTTCCCAAATAAAAACCCCAACTTCATGATCCTTTAATGGGTTATATATCTTATTATTCTACTGCTATTTGTTTTATTCTGTCTTCTCTTCACAATTTTAAGAAAATATAATAAAAGCCGTATCAAAAAACGGAAAATAAAAGAAAAGAAAAATATAATACAATCTTATTGATCCGATATGACATAAAGATCTTGACTTCCTAAAAGTTTCACAGATTCATAAGATACAGTATAATTTATGAACTAAGTATTAAGATATATTCGCTTGCTGATGATTTCGACAACTTAATGAAATATATGAAACAGTAAGAAAAGATATAATGCTACGTAATACAAGCAAGAAAGAGAAAAGAGTAAAAATTATGAAGAAATTTAAATACAAAAAGGAAATTAATATTCACCGTGTTATCCGTCCCTAATTAATATTGTGATTTAAGCTCTGATTTGTTGTTAACTTGTTAAGGTTGCCATGTATCACACTGGATATTGCAATCCGGTCAAATTAATTTACACGTAATTTTCAATTAAGATAAACATGACAAAATGATTATATGCAAAACATGACAAGATGATGATTTTCAACATTGTATAATAAAGAATCATCAAGAACCAGAAGGCGAGTCTTCCCAGTACCTAGAGATGGTGGCCAAGGCTTTCCATCCTTGCCTATTTGCTCTTCTCAGTTTCACTCGCAAATGTTGTCCTATTCTTCGAGCTCTTAAACGGACTGAAGCAGTCTCGGACATGAAGTCTGAAAACGACTACCTTCGCCTTGGATTCAACATTGGCAATATGGGTAAATAAACTTGAGTTTCGTCTGAGTCACCTCAGCTCCCAATACCCTGGAGAAGAAGAAAATAAAATCATCCATCAAACAAAGCATGCCATCAACATGCCAATTGATCGAATTCTCCATAGAACCCACTTTTGCTTGATCTCCCAATATTTATGCAAATGCTCATCCTACAAAACCAGAGATCTACAACTACAGGCACAAAGAAAAGAAGGTTCGTCCTCTACATACCGAGTTGCCACTGCCATGAGAGTGGCAGGGCAGGGCAAACAAACTCGTCTTAGAACTGCAAAATGGTTAAGAATAGAAAAACCTTCGACAGTCTTCAAGAGCCCTCTACTGAGTGACTGAAATCTGCAGCATTAATGTGCATCTCAGCACAATTTTCCTCTTCAAAGTCACGCTGATCAGAGACGGTAGGTTAAGTACAAATTGAGCTATTAAGAGCCCTTCTCTTCAACATGAGAACTCTAGTTTTTGGTTGATTGCCAGCCTCCTAACTTTCAACAAATTGATCTACTTCCTAGCTACCAGTGCAATGCAATCAATATATAATCTCAAAATCCGTTCACAGTGAACGCCATGGTTGTGCAGTAAAGGGGCCATAATTTCGCGGCCAGTGCTTAGCATTTCCAGCTAGTAATCAAATTCAGGAAAAATAATATCTTAGAAATCGCTGCCCAGTATGGGCGACAGAGTAACTGAATTGACCCGAGGCCTGGTTAAGGTCATGCAAAACCCTGTAAGTTGGGAACCATGGCATGGTCAATCCTGTCAGGGTCTACAACGTGAAACATAACTGCAACTATTCTCAATATGCTGACTGGACTTGCATAAACTCTGAGCAAGAACATCCTGTTATGATGAATGAGAATTAGAACTCCGTATGTGACCAATGAAAAAACATAATCATAAACTAATTAAGGCGACGTTACAACTAATAGCTAATAACGCAATGGTAATGCATCTAATTATCTTTTCCAACAAAAGAAGGATATCAGATCCAGTTGATGATGAGTGGGACCAAATAACTCGATAGGGGTAGATGATAAATTATGCTGCATTGTTCCAACGACAGCAAAGGATGCAAAAAAGAGATGAAGACACCTAGCTAAAGCACTTCAGCTTCCCTTGAAGGGTCCAAGACAGCACCAACAAAGAGCACATGTTGCGACTTGTCTTCTCCAACGATGAACAGAAAAAGGATGATCTGCAAGAAACTTCACATAACGACGAGGGCAAGCAGCTCCAATACCCATGATTAACGTAGCAGCAGCTCCCTCTGTTCCCATTTCATTCACAACAATGGATACCTACTGAACCAAGGTTGGTCTTTGCCCTCCAAGCTCAAATTCATGCCCCAGCCGCTCCAGGACGGTGTGAGGTTTGAAGCTGCATGAAAGCTTGAACTTTGGAAGATACAAGTATTCAAAATACTGCCAGCTGAGCTCACAGTTTTGATTTAGAAATGCTGGATCAGTACCCATCTTCTCTACTAGCTTTGGAGCCCATCTCTTTCATTCGGGAGGAAGATGTGCATGGAGAACATGTTGCCATCCTTGCCCATGCGGTATGGAAGTTTCAAGATTGTGAAGCCATCAAAGTCTCCATAGCACATGCCTACTAGATGAAGGGACATGAAAGGGACTGGAACTGTATTCCCATTTAAGAGGTAGAAGTCTTTCGGATCACCTGAGTCAAAAATAGCTTGCCAGCATGCTTTAAAGTAGCGTGTATTTGCAAGAACGATGTCACCCACCACTTCAATGGATGCGAGAGTTATGATTTCTTGGATCAGCCCTTTCGTTGAATCCTTTACCCATGCATTGACTTCATCTGCTACTTTTTCATTTTGAGTATATTTCAATTGACAGATGAACAGAATCATGACAAAGGGACAAAAACTGGAATCAAAAGAATTAGAAGTAGATGTACTTTAAAACTGAAGCCATTCTCCTACCAATGAAATAGAACTTCTCCATTAAATTATAAAAAAAAACAAAAAAAAAAAAACACCAAGACCAACAGATAAAACATTTCAAAATTAACCAACCAAACAGAATAAGAGACTATCCATTGATTTCACTAATGTTTCTATCCTCATAGCCCTTGCAACTCCCAGAGAGATCATAGAGGAAACTCAGCACGTGTCAGAATTCTCTCCTCATACCATGTGTATTCTATATGTATTGTCTTTCCCTTTCATTTCTATTCATCTAGTTTGATGTCATTTCCCAAACAGGACATCAGCTCAAAAAATGTTGCTAATTTGAGGATTCGACTCTTTAAGTACCAGTCAGAAAGTGCCGCTTGTAAAGAAAGTACCAATCAAATTCAAATAAAAAGTTAGAAGTAGAGATTTATCATTTAACTGACTTGCAGCAACAACAATAACACAGCATGATAACATCAGAGGTACTCCTAAAAGAAGATTGATGATCAAACCTGTACCTTGAGGTCAGCAAACCGAATAGGGGACTTGTAGACAGTTTCCAAAATCTTTTGCGAAGACCAAGGAATTTGGAAGCTTTCGTTTATCCAAGCAGCATTGGAAATAAAAACAACAGGCTTCTGATTGTATTGCTCCTCCTCATCATCAGATCCATCATCATCTGTTTCATCATCATCATCTGTTTCATCGTCGTCGTCATCTGATTCATCGTCATCGTCATTTGATTCGTCTTCGTCTTCGTCCTCATCCTCCTCTTCATCCTCATACTCATCATCCTCATCCTTGTCTTTCTCCTCGTTCAAATCAACATTCCCTGCAATCCCTGAACCACACATTTTCCAAAAAGAATAGGATCAGGCATCAAAATTCCACAAGAATTACTCAGACAAAATTTTAAAAATTTTAAACAAAACAAAAAACAAAACATAAAAAAATAAAAGAAAAATAAAACAGTGTGTCAGGGCTGCAGCGGCTGCTGTATACAGTAATTTTGCTCCTGGTAGTGCCTTTTTTCTTCTTCCAAAATACTGAATACCAATATCAAACTGCAATACACCATGAGATAAACACTGTATACTGCAGCCGTCCTTGGCTGTTGGTGAGCAGCCACGCATTTCAGAAACAAAAAATTAAACCAAACATGCATCTAATAATATGATAGGGATACAAGTATATCAATTTTAATATTGGGGAATGTCCACCATCTTGGTCATGATAAATCATGACATGAGTGAAGTTTTCTTCAAGCTCCTTCACTTCACATGCATTTGGAACCTTTTTTAACTTCTTTACTGATGGTATCTTTGTTAGTATGCCGGTAGATCCACCTCAACATTTTAATTTCCTTACTCTCACTTTCTATATATGTGCCACATGTAGAACATCGATGGACCAGTAGCTATCTAACACAATTATTTTTTTCAAGTTTTATACCATCCCAAAACACTCGAGACACACTCACAACCAACTCTAACGTGTTTTTTCATTGACCATGTGAAAAACATCTTGGCAATCCCCATCTGTACGAAATATCAAAAGAAGCTACTTTAAGTCTCTTCGAGAGAAACATTTTTTGTGTTCGCCAAAACACATTGCCATCAAAACATTCACACTGCCATTGAAAAACTTCTACAAATTCTCATGATCTAATTTCCAAGTATTCCCTCAGAAAAGTCCAATGATTTCTTTTTTGTTATCGGGAAATCCTTCATTAGAACTTAATTCTCAAATAAATCAAAAGGTTCCAATGAAATAAACTTTTGAGCCACACCGTTATCACCACCATGATGTATCATAGTCACAATGAGCAGTTTTTTGTATTATATGACTTCATCGAAGCTGCAGGACACAATAACTTCTAGAAACCAAGTAGCAACTGCATAAAATCCAGAAGCTTTCTTTCTATTATACTTTCTTTGTCAAAACTCACAAAGTCACGAGTAGATGGCAACCCATGAATTTATACTGTAAAAGGGCATTCTTGCTCCTGCACAGAACTCACAAAAAATAGTACATAGAATAAAATGCTTCAGGGAGCATTAGAAATACCTGATGGAGGCTTGGTGGTGAGCTGTTGATCATCTTCAGAGGACTGAAGCCACATGACCTTTGAGATGTGATTCACATCTTCGACAGAGTCGCACTGGAGGATATCAAGCAACCTCTCACTTTCTTCGTCATCTTGAGCAAATTCACTTGACATGTTCAGCATGAGATTCAACGACAGCGGCGAGATCACCACATTCTTCTCTTTGTTCTCCAGCCTCAGCTGCTTAGCCACCTCCATGCACCTCTCCATGATCGATTCGTTCTGTTTCCTGACTTTTCGGGGCTCAATTAGCTTTTCTTTTTCTTTTTATGTTTTTATTGGCATGGAATCGTCCTTTATAAGGCAGAGAGAGGCAGGAAACTTTCCAAAATAGTATCACTGGTATGTCAGTAGAAATACCATGAAATCTTATATTTGTTTTTTTTTTTTTCTAGTATCACTGGGAGAAAAAAGACCCCTTTTTTTTAAAAAAAACCAATATGTCGTTTTAAGTTTTAACTCTACAGATCAAAACAGTATCTTATAAAAACATTATCCTCTTAATTTTATAGAAAGGAAATAACCTTTAACATATGCAGCTACAGATCTTCTATTGATATAAGCAAATAAGGGAAGAAAAGTAGCATAAAAGGGAAAAAAGATTGCTTGATCATAATTTCTTCAACTAAAATTAGTTAAGATAATTGAGAAAATTTCCATAATATATCTCGAGGCAGACCTTACGAGTTACGACTAATGGCGAAACCTGCTTATGAACTTTAAGTCATAAGGGTTGTAACTTGAAAAAAAGCGCGAAGCTTAGTCAAAAGTTGATCGACTCGATCCACATACTAAGGTTTGCATCCCTGCTTACTCTCTATACCCAGATCTCGATACACAGACTGAACCTACCCCTGAAATGCAGTTGGAGAATGATTTTCCTTATATGCATATGCCTCCTAATCTATTATTTATTATATATATAATTACAAACGTCTTGGCGGTAGGTATATTAAATTTTATTTAAACTAAAAAATCTTTATTCAATTAATTTTATTACATTTGATAATGATTTGAACGATTTAGATTGATTCTATAAATAATCACATCTAATATAATTATTGGATTCAAATTTCAAAATAATAATTCCCATAAAAAAATCCATCTTAATCCTCTACCACATTAAAAAAAACATCATAATCAAAAACCTCCTTAATAACTACATACATATAATGTGCAATTTTATTAAAATTAGGAAAAATAGCATTTAACCCCCTCAATTATCATCCAGTAGTACTTTTATCTCCCTAAACTATAGAAATAACCACTTAACCCCCTAGAATTTGAAAAAACCTTGATTTTTGACACATGATCCGCTTAAAAGTATACATTTTTTGACCAAAAAAAAACCCTTCAAGGGAACATGTGTTTATCTCCGAAATTCAGGGGTTATGTGCAAAAGGTCGAAAGTTTAAAGGTTACGTGCTATTTTTCCTTTTAATTGAACACATAACAATAAAAAACGATAACAATCTACATGCACAGATCAAATATAATTAGTTGGATTATTTGTGATAATTAGACAAATGTTCTTTTAAGGTGGGAAAATAGAAAAATATTTTTATATTCATTGGATTTTTTTATTTAGTTACTATAATAATCAATTAGGTTAATATTGCTCTACTATCTGTTTGGCCTCTTTTAATTCTCCAAATAGAATATTTGATTACTAAGATTAGTATATTGAGATTAATAACTACATATTTACAATGCATAGTAATTTTATAGTTCTTAACTTTAATTAAATGCATAGCAATAATAATAAAAAGATAGCAATCTACCCGCGCAGAGCGCAGGACAAGACAGTAGACTAATGTCCTGAAAAGGCAAAGATGGAAAAGATCATTGTCTACCGAAACAGGTTATTAATGCCACTTCTGATCACATTCTCCATTGAACCCACTTTAGCTGTATCTACCACCTAATTAGAGAGCTATCAAAATGGCCATCCATCCTAATCCTACATGACTAGAGAACTATAACTCCATGCAAACAAGAATTGAAGAACCCTCCTGAATGTACCAGCTTACAGCTTTCAAGATGGTATGATAATTGAAGTACCAGTAACATACCATAGCAGGGAGCAGAAGAACTTTATCCAAACACACTGCATTGTTTAATGACAGTAGAATCATTCAACCCTTCAATCAGTCTCTAGAGCCCTTCGACGAGCCCGTCTTTCGGAATCCGCATCAAAGGCAATGAGTATAGTATCACCCTCCTCTCCAAACATAGTGCTCATCGGAGAAAGTATATCACGCTGTACCCAACTCAAAGAACCGCATACCTTCAAAAAGAACACCCACTTTCGCCTCATCGCAAAGAACATCGATTTTCTCCTCGCCCCACCCTGAACTTCAACCGATCACTTACTAGTCCCCATGAATCTGATTCTCCACCTCTTGAAGGCAAACCACTGCTGCGCCGCAAGCCCATGCTTTGGCCGCAAGTGTACAACATTTTTGAGCAGACAAAACCCTTTTTCACCTCGTCAGGGCCATCACCGCCCTCTCATTGCTACCAAAATCAGACTCGAGGAATCAATCGCGGACAATACGTTCTTCCCAAACCCTAGTCAGAATCCGAGGGTTAAACGGGTGACTGAATCGACCAATCAGGCCCAGACATGTCGAGGTACTGTGAAACCCTAGAAATAGGGGATTTAGGGTTTCGTCCACGCTGCATTGATGATTGATTTCGAGTTGCTTGATTTGGTGAACTAAGAGAACCATGACGAGTTCATCCAGGTAGTAAACAGACATTGATGAGTTGTTCTTTGCGTAAGATTTGTCGAGTGTGAGACACGAGGTTGATGCAATAACAGTGGAAGTCCGTTAAACGGTGTGTTTCTTTGACTCAAAAATGTGTACGACACCGTTACATGAATGGAAAAGCTAACGTGTCTTTTAACACACAATATGTTAAGCGATGATTTAATATTACGATTTAAGTATATGAATGAATGATAAAGATTAAAATATGATAATATAATATTAATCATCTTAATTATTTTAACGTGAATCGTTATTTTATCTTTTGATATACAGTGTTTATCTCGAGAAAATCCTTTAATGCGATCATTATTTCCTTTGGTGTGTTTTTCTTTTTTAAGTTAAAATTAATATGAACAAAAATACTGACCTTTTTCTGGATTATGACGGAAAATTGGGATGATACTCTCAATTCGCAAAAAGTTATCTTATCACTATGACAGACAACTTTTACTGATGATTGCTTGGGAAGCCTGTTCGACAGTTTTCTTGGTGGTGGAATGAGATGGAAGTAAAACAAAAACGAGATTGGTTGCTTTGGAAGGTATTGAAAGTGAAGGATGAACAAAATGATGGGCAAACGGATAAAGTTGGATGGTTTGTTGAACTAACAAGGATGGTCATACCTGCATTTGCCTATTTACTGGTGCTGTGTTTTGTCTGCAACATCGTGCAAGTTTGTAAGACCCAACAGTGAAACAGAACTCTGATTTTAAGTTTAATATATTTTGAAATGATTGACGGAAATAAAATAGGCATGATCGTCGTAGGTACTTTCATTGATGTTGCTTGCGCTCTGCTCCAAGAACTCGACGATAGGTATCGGCCATAGAAGTGAAAGCTCATTAAAACAAATCTTATACCTATGGACTAGTACTCGCTACCAAATAATCTCAAGAAATGGAGCGATAGCCTATACACACATAACTTACGAAAAAAGACCTCAAAACATACCACGGACATAAACAAAAATTTACTGAGGATCAACTAATCTTCTTGGATCTGTAATGTTAATACTCCAATGATCACCATTTATCCCCAACTTTCTTGCACTTGCTCTGTCCCATTCCAAGTCATTCTGCCTTTGTGGTGTCAAATTACAAAACTTTTGCAAGCTTTTGTTCATTGCATCATGAACTTTCCACCATTTCTCATGCGCAACATCACTTGCATAGACATGTTGGTCCAAGATGTCCCAGTTGCAATCATAGTCTCTATAGCATAGCCATGGTTTCAATCCCAAGTAATGTATGGAGTATATTTTCGGAGGAACCGACCCGAATAGATGGTTCTTGAACCCGGCCTCTACCGAACTATTCGACCAAAAGTTCTTCAAGAAGTTCACACGCCTCGGTAACCTATGCCACCACACGAAGATCTCATTTAGGAAGCCTTGGTCACCTCCGTTGTAGGAAATGATCTCCCTTCGATTTTTCAACAGGGTCTGGAACATACATTTCGATGGCTCGATGACCATGATACCGGAGTTAAAGATGGAGCCGTCGTTCCCTGTGGCGGTCATCTGAGGGAAATGGAATAATAAGTCCAAGCTGCGTAGGACGATGATGTCGGAGTCAATGAAGATAATCTTGACGTAGTCAGTCATTTGCCATAACCTGAACTTGCTATAGTTGTACTCATTGTATGAGTCCTTCTCGGCCTTTGGGTTCCGGATCCTTTTGATGACTCGAATCTTCCAACCTGCTTCCATCAACGCATTACGTGCAGGTTCGGAGATCGACTTGTCTATAAGAAGGACCAGGTCGCGCTTTGTGCCTGTCTGGATGAGACTTTGTGCGAGCGTAATGGCTCCGCAAACATATGTATCCGACGAGTGGATCACACTGACATAGGCCTCTTGCTTCACGAGCTTTGTGTCTAACTCAACCTTAGAGACATCGAAGACCTCATTTACCCCTGAGAAAACAATATCAAAATTAAGAAAGCAATATCAATTTGCAAATGTCAAAACACATTGATAAAGATTAGATCATGATAAACGATCAGGATCAAGCGTAACTTTTACAAGACTTGTCACGATTGTGTTATGTTTTGTTTTCTATTTTGACCACTTTTAACAGAAGAATGGGTGTGTAGTTCGACATGTGAATCGATTGTTTTGTGTTGTGTTTCGATTTAGGACGCTTTATCATTTTTTTTCAACAAGAAAAACAAAAACAAATAAATATTTTAATTAGAGATATAAAAACAGTAAGCGCCTGTAGCTCAGTGGATAGAGCGTCTGTTTCCTAAGCAGAAAGTCGAAGGTTCGACCCCTTCCTGGCGCGCAAACGTTATGTCTTTTTGTACTTGAGTTATCCAAAATTTATAGCCATTGAAAGTTAAACTCATCAAATGATCTTCACCGAGCCAAAAAAACAACTATCAAAACCACTGAAGTTAATATCACTTGTGCTACCGACCAGTCACCGGTTAAGTCGAGCATACCTTCACCCCACAAGGGCAGAGCCAGGTTACAAGACCCGACAGGCAACTTCAGTTTCCGTTCAAGCCAAGCAACATCAAGCTCAAAATACCACCAATTTCCCTCCTTATTCACCAAATCATCACACCTCAACAACTCCACCAGTGGCCTACACTCACTCACCACAACCACCTTGCTCTTCCTTTTTCTTCGCTTCGTGGCCAAGTTAGCCGCGACCAAGTGCACCTGCAGCCTCTTGACGTCCCTCGCCCACCCCGGCGCAGGGTACTTACAAGGCAGCTTAGCAAAGATTACATCTATTTTGCGAGCGTTGTAGTTGTTGAAGTCTGGTAGTGGGATCTCGGGGCATTGGTACCCGCCCTCGTTCTCTTGCTCCTCATCGATCCATTCAGGGAAGAGGTGGTTCCATTGGAATAAGGGAGAGACCTTTTGGTATTGGATTTTGATGATGGTGGGCGGGTTTGGTGATTTGTAGAGATCCCATTGTGTGATCAGGTCTTGTTCTTCCATGTTCACCAGGGCGATTGTTGCTCGTTTGGTGGTTGGGATGATTTTGTCGATGAATCCTGGTTTTTCAGTTGTTGTTGGTGTTGGTGTCGCTTTCGTGTTTGGTGATGTTGGTCGGGGCTGATCCCCTTTCTCCTCCAACATTACCTTCATTTTCACTCCATTGTCCATCTACAATGACAATCATGATGAATAGCAGTTTGATCAGAAAAACATACACTAAACTCACAAGCTCAAGAACTTTACTATGGAATTCTGCACAGAGTTCCATCATCCTTCATATTATCAATCAATGAGTTAAAAAACGTGACGCTTAACAATGAAACCAATGTGAGGAATAGACGATGGCCAAACATTCAAACCCAAT
This sequence comes from Drosera spatulata, assembly GCA_035668315.1. Lineage (NCBI taxonomy): Eukaryota > Viridiplantae > Streptophyta > Magnoliopsida > Caryophyllales > Droseraceae > Drosera > Drosera spatulata. The sequence continues at coordinate 21,880 of JAOVYX010016616.1, forward strand.
GGGCGTTCATATAGAGAACCTAGCAACATTATGATATAACGATGCCGATACTGCACGGTCATATACCACATCAACAGGAAAGAATGGCAAAGCTCACCTTACCTTGTGGTGGCACTCACGGAGGGAGCACCTAACAAGGGGCGACAGTGCACGCTGGCGATACATCGCAAGCGTGGTCCAAGAAGGACGAACGAGAACAGCAGCATATGCAATGAGAAAGAGAGCGGCGAAGATGATGTTGATTCTGATGACCAATGCCTTTGTAGAGGCAGCCTTCATCATCAACATCTTCTGAAGAAAACGAACCAACTTGAGGATAGCAGGAGAAGCCATGCTGATCATGTAGTGTTTAAAAAGTTGGTGTGAGTACTTTTTATATTCAGATTTCCTTTAGAATTAGCTCAACTGTTACTGTTAAGTAATTATAATCAGCGTGATGATTTGGTTTGGACGGTCTAATAAGTGGTAGTAGGAGAATACGAGACTGGATTTCTAAGAAAAGATAGTTTGCGACCAATAAGAAAACGACATGAGTCGTTTATGCTTTTGCTTCCTTTGCTTGGGCTTCAAGACGACCCAAATCTTGTTTCCAATGTGGAGTAGATGAAAAAGAAATAACCGAGTTAGTTTCTGTATTTACCAGTGTAATGTCGATTTATCAAATGAGATTATGCATATATTGTGGGGCCCTCCGATATGATGATGGTCCACCAAAAGCCTTCAAGTATCACTGTCAGGACCAGAACACAATGGCAAAAGTATACCTTCTGGTAGTTGATGGATTAGCAGCAACTCCGGTCTGCAGATAAGCATAAGCTGTGCGATGGAGAAAATTAACACAGCAAGAAAATCCGTAGGAGAAAATGACTAGTATAAGCTGTAGTGCACAATCAAAGCTATGAAATATGAGTCAGTATTTGTCAACAGAATCCATTTGCGAAGTCTGTAGCCTGAGAGTTGGCGCTCTAGTATTACGCTATAAACTCCATAGCATCATCAACCAAATCTCGGTATACATTTTACTTTCCAGCCAGACAAGCGGCTGAAATCGAATATAATTACAAACTGTACTGCACAACATTTCAGTAAAACACAAGGATCATGGTTCCTATAAAGCCCATAATCACTAACATAATCCTACATGAATAGTGAATACTATACAATTATGATACAAAAGCGAACAATTCCTACGACAACATGGGCATAGCATCTGCACCATGAAGCGCTACACTGCAGGAGAGCAATGACTAAATAGATGCTTCCCGTCCTTTTTTTCCTTTTTCTCTAAAAAAGCTGTAGAGATATCCGGCGAAGAACGAGTATTGTCCAACATGGGACAGTTGTGAGCCGGAGATAGCCATTCCCTACTGCACAAACTGGATCAGTTGAGGGGAAAACGATTAGGGGTGTAGGGAAAAAAAAAATCTGAGTCAATTTCATGGGTTCTAGCATTTAGCATGGGGGATTTTAGGTACATGTAGAAATCCTGATAACTTCGAGTAAGGTACGAGAAAAGTTCATATTTTGTCAACGGTACAAGACCAAACAGAACTCAAACAGGATCATCAGGTTGAGCTTTTGAAGGAAAAAAGTTCCAGGGGATGAGGATCGAGAGCTGTCTATTAAAGACTGGCAAATAGGTCCATCTTTTTTGGATTTAATCCAACTTTGTGTAATGTAAATACAAGATATACCATTGGTTGGGAATAAGCATCTTTGCATTAGAAGCCGAGATAAAGCTGACCCAAGCTTTAGATGACCCAGAAGAGGTACCTTTATATACAGATAGCATCCTGGCATGCTCACAATGTTCAAGCCCGAGAAATCAATCCTACAATTTTTGCAAGGCTACTTCAAGAATCAAAGACCAGGGGGAGGCAGTCTCCAGAAGTTCCATGAATTGAAATCTTCCTGCAAAATCAAAAGAAAAATAATTAATCCACCACTTTCTCAATGTATAATACCATTAGCTGTCATAAGAGAAACTCAACCCGTTCATCGGAAGATGCTGGAGGAAACATATCATGCACCAGCTTGTGCAGGGACGTATATGATTTTGTATCCACACGTCGATTAACAACTATTTCACCCTGCAAGGAAATATAGATAAGGCATCTTGGCTATAGATGTGGATGAATTACACCCATACCGGTAGCAATAGCCCAACTGGGGAGCATGACAACAATGGTAGCTCAGTGAATCCAAAAACGGCATAAATCTCAAGTATGATTATACCTTTGGGTTGATGATGAAGATCTTTCCTTTAGGTATCCCGACTTTAAGGTAGCTGATTTCATCAGTATCTCTAT
>JAOVYX010016617.1:0-86621 GCA_035668315.1 Drosera spatulata
GAAGGTTAGACTCCATACAGTTCATACAAATTGATAGCAATACCATATAAATACTGAATGCTTAGGAGCCAAAAGACAATGATACTGGGTACTTCAAGAACATATGAGCTTTCTTTAATGCGAAGCTTAACAAGATACTTGTACCCATTGCTCTGCTACAATACAGTTAGCAACCTATCTCAACCTTTCCATTCATCTATCCCTTCAAGCGGAAACAACAACATATACCAAGCAACAAGATAGGAGCTCACCATGTAGGAACCTGCTCACTAGAAACTGACATTAAAGGAAGTAGTGAACCTTTCATCACCAAAAAGGTTCAAGGTATCACCAAGAATCGCAAGAAATTCAATCTGATTGTCCAATTTCCCAAAATATTGATTGAGATGAAAAACTATTGAGGTCCAAGAAGTACTAAAACTTTTGTAGCATGCCAACAGCCAATAAAAACAGAATAACATGATCTCAGACCATCAAGAAAGTATGGAAGATGCCTTGTTAAAGTTTAGGCAACGCGTCCATGGTTTCTCAAGGGGAAAAAAAGAAGAATAAGCAGGCTAAAAGTTTGCATAAAATGCAGCCAACAATGTATATCCTTGTAGGCTAAAACGAAGAAAAAATAACTAACCGTAAATACAGCCAAATATGCACTGCAAAGTCAAAGGGAAACTATTTGCTGCTGTCATAGACCGGCAAAACACGAGCATTATCCTGGTTTTTAGAGCAGAATAACATGGCTTAGTATCTCTAACACCTGTTTCACCAAACACAAAACACGCCTAAATTAACGCAATGACTGGACTCCGACATGTGAATAAAAAACAACTAAAGCATAACCAAAACCCTAGGCATGATACATTACAAAGCCGACGAATCTCGAATACGGCACCAAATCAGTTCACTCTCCATTTCATGTACACAAACCCTAATTCATCAACACAATCATTCAACAACTACTCAGCAAAACCACTCTCATTCCATCATCGCCGTTCCACCGAAATCGGATACTATCAGCAATTCAACAAACACAAACTCCGACTAGAATTTCGATCGATTCCTCACCTTGTTGCGAACATAAACCGACGGAGACGAGAGGGACGAGATGGTGAAGGGGAGAAGCTTGGAGAGCAGGGGTTCGAGCTTGTAGTCATCGCAGAGAGCCAATCTCGTCAGCAACCTGTCCACTCTCTCTTCGTCGGACGTCGCCGCCGGCGTCGATGGCTGCTGGTGCTGCTCCGCCATCGTTTCGGGGTTTCGACGATGATCGATTGGTGGTTCGATTTGAGGCGATTGAGTCTTTGTGGCCTGTGAAATGTGCTTTTGACAACCCCACGCCAAATAAATGTTTTGGTGGAGTCTTGACCATAGATACGGGTCTATAATGTTACGTTAGCATAATTGTTGGAAGATTTGATATGTGGAAGCTAACGCAACATTATTTCATTGATAACCCAGGAGTTTGAACATGTTGTATTGATGAAAGTTCAAAATGAAAAAGTGTGTAAATAGTGTTTGTTTGTTTGCTTTTAATTGTGTTAATAGTGTTTACATGATTTGGAGTTCATTATAGTTGGTTTTTATTGGTCAGGGATGTTGCTAATTTCTCATACATCACTTAGATCCACGGTGACAGTACTTCATGTGCTTGGCTACATCAATGTTACTCCGGTGAAAGTAACATATACTCACTCTGTCTTATGATAAATACAATATTTTAAAAAAATATCACAATATAATATTCAATGTTTATTTCGACCAGCTTCGTTTTAATAACCAACATAGAAGATGCATAATGTTACAAGTTACGGTACAATGTTGCATATTTTGTACGACGGAAAGAATTGTACCCCTTGTGCCCCACGAAAAGTGTAACATATATGTATTCTGCATATTTCATGTATATAAAGAATATAAGTCTCATTTTATATCAAATCACGTCCGATCGTTCCATAACATGTATTAGGTTGAATTACATAATTTATATTATCATTGATGTTTCACAATAAATTTATATAAAAATTACGTTTGATCGTCATTACGTACGTATCAAACCTTACATCGATATACGTATAAAATTAATGTGTTACGTTTTTCGTTGTACGGAGGGAGAGGGAGTATGATAAATGTGTAACATTGGAACCACAAATTCGATTCCCGCTGGTTCGGTTCATGTCATTTTCTTGGGGGGCACAAGGAACCATCTCATAAGAAAGATTATCAAAGATAGAGCCGCATGCCATCCTGCATTGTAAAATCATCATTTTAATCCTGGAAAAAAAAAGTATTGTAAACAACGATCAAATTATTACAGTCTAATATTTTGCATCAAAATGCACAAAAAACGCGATAATCATGTAGCAATATTATCAGTTAACAATGAACATAAAATCAAAAGGAGCTTATCAAAGTTAATAATGTCACAATACATGCAATTATCCATTGCCGAAGAAGAACGAAAACAACGCATCACTGCCACCACCACTACCAGAAAATGAAAAATCCAGCCTGTAAACACCCCCTAAAACCTTGTCTTAATTTATTTCCACAGCAATCTAATCTAATCTTTTCATTTTCTAGTCACGTCAGCTCAATAATAGCCAGAAACAGACGACAACAAAGCATCGCATCGCGGGTTTCAGCTCCTTTCCCCCTTTTTCTCACGAGAAAGCGAACAAACAAAACAAACATCGATTCGATACAAAAACCCACTTCGCCCCATTTAGATTCGGTGATTTGATCACCGAATCAACGTTCAATTTCGTTGGAGCTTTGTAATCTATCGTGCATTTTCATGATTTGTAAGTGGAGAAAATTTCCCTTTTTGTATTTTTACGGTTTTTGATTTGGGGGATATGAAATTGGGATTTTTGTGGGTTATGGGATTCCGGGTTTGGTTAATTTTCGATTTTCGGCTTGCCCATGTTCGGGTTTTGTGGTTTTAGTTGGGGAATTTGCTGTTTTGGGCTATGAATCTTGAATCTGGGTTCTGCGGTCAAGCTCGCTGCTTTGGGGTTTGGGTTGTGTTCATGTCTTGATTTTGCCTGTGAGGATCCGTAATCATACCTTTGTGTTAAGATACTTGTAACTACAGCATGGGATTGAGCTTTTGTTAGAGTTGTGCCTCGACATAGTATCTGAGCAGATTTGACATGAGGTTACGAGTTCTGATTATGCTACTCGATTTGTTATCCAGAGTTTTGTTTGGCACTTCGTATGTCAAGCAAAGGTTTCACGCTTCAGGCTGCTGATGGCCGAAGGGTGATTGTGTGAGGCACCTGTCATTATACTAGTAATATTGTGGTTTTATTTCCCTTAGCATTAAGCTGAGCTTTTGTTAGAGGTGTTTCTCTATAGTTTGATCCAAGTTTGCTTGTTGGGTTCATGTGTTTTTTACCGATGGGATTGTTGGAAGAAATCTGATTTAGTGCTTTTTTTTAGCTTTAGGAGCGTGAGGAGCTGCTGAAATCATGACAAGGGTAATGCGTGATTTTGCGAGCACGATGCATAGGCAGGTCGTGCCCGCTGTATCCTCAGATGTGACATTTAGGTCGAGGAGCTTCCCGAGGTACAGATTAGGGGCTGATAATCAAGTTGTAGAGTTGAAGGACAGTGCAAAGACGCTGCCAATCAAGGAAATGGTGTCAAGAGAAAGTGCCCATGTGAAAGAACAGCATAGACGCATGTCAGTGAGGGACCTTGCCAGCAAGTTCGAGCAGGGTTTGGCTACTGCTTCTAAGCTGTCTGAAGAGGTTTGGTACTTGTCCATTCGGTGGACATTTCATATGTTTATGGTCCTTATCCAATCAAATTGGGCGTCTTCCTCTAAATCTCTCTGCTGAACCTTTGAATTCCGGATGGTTTTGTATCATGGATGATCGAGCTTTTCCTCTTAGTTTGTCGTGATAGTGAAAATCTTTACCTAAATACGACATCGATGTTTGAAATGTAGGATCAACTCAAAGAGGCAGCTTCATTGGAGAAGCATGTTCTTTTGAAGAAGCTCAGAGATGCATTAGGAGCCTTAAAAGGACGTATTGCGGGCAAAAGCAAGGATGACGTAGAGGAGGCTATTTCCATGGTTAGATTTGTTCCCTTTGCCGATCATGTCAAAGTCTGTCGTATGTTCAACTTTTGATATGCCCTGTTTACCCAACCCTTCTGGTATTCTAAACCAGCGCACATGGTAATTTGATAGTATTCACTTATTATTAATATTTCTACATCGATTTAGTTAAGTATAAGGTTCTGAATTCTGATTTTTAAGTTAATATTTGTGAGTTGCTACATTTGGTGTTTTTATTTTAAGGAAAGTCTGGTTTGAATCTATTCTGATTTTGAGGTTCAGTTTTAGAGTTTAGACATTCTCTAGCTGTTACATCATTTCCTTTTTATTGAGAGATTTGGCTTGAAGGAAGCAAAAAGCCCAGTTGTGTATCCTCTCAGCTACAATATGACTTGTGTGAGCCGTGGCATGTCATTTAGGTTGAAGCTCTAGCAGTCCAGTTGGCTCAAAGGGAAGGAGAACTAATTCAAGAAAAAGAGGAGGTGAAGAAGCTGGCAAATTTTCTAAAGCAGGTAAGGTTTCTATTCTATATTGCAGGATTGCTTTTATTATGAACGATATGGTGCTCTCCCACTTGTGCTGTTTGTTTTCATTGGTGATGAATATCAAGCAACTGATCATTTTGTTATGGCACGCCAAACTGCGTTCTGCAGACTTGTTGTGTACTTGTGTTCTGCTTCCAGTAGGATTGAAACTTTCTTACTAGAGAGCTATGTTTCTTCCTGCTGTTGTAGGCTTCTGAAGATGCGAAAAAGCTCGTTGAGGAGGAACGATCTATTGCACGTAGTGAGATTGAAAATGCAAAAGCAGCAGTTCAAAGAGTAGAAGCAGCTCTCCAGGAACACGAACAAATAGCACGTGCTTCAGGAAAGCAGGTTCTCTTCTATGGAGTTTCTATTGATCTTCATTAGCTCATATCAGTACGGTATATTGTGTCTTGTAATTCTTGACTTGATATTTCTTGGTGTTGATGTGCCTACTAATGATCTTCAATGCTGTCTTGGGCCTCATATTTTTGCATCCTCAATCTCTGGTCTCATGGACTAGTCTCTCCCATTGTAAAACGAATTTCTCTAGTAATTGCTTACAGACAAATGTTTCCTCTAGAAATGATTGTGACAGTTTTAGAAGCTTGACTTCCAGCTAAATTAACTATTCACTTAGATCTCAACAGCAGAGTCTTGGGGATGCACTGTGATGAGATTAGGCCAGTGTATTTTTATGTTACCTAGCTTACTGTGTTTGCATATTACCAGGACTACGAAGAACTGATGAAGGAAGTTCAGGAAGCTCGGCGAATTAAAATGCTCCATCAACCTAGTAGGGTATGCATTATCTGGTTTCTGAATGATTTGTCCTCTAAAAATCAACTTTTTCATATTGCTGCTGTAAACATGGTGATACTTTATTTATGATATTGATGATTGCATTTCCTGAATACTTCTTCATGTGCAATCTGCTCTGTTTACCTATCAGAGGCAATTTTTTTCAAAGATGCCCACAATTTAAACGTTTTCTTTGCAGGTTATGGACATGGAACACGAGCTTCGAGCATTAAGAGCTCGACTTCTGGAGAAATCTAAGCATTCTCTTCAACTTCAGAAGGAGGTACTTTACTTCTGTGCATGTTTGCTTAAGGAAATGGATTAGTAGCTCTGGGAGCACTTAAATGTCATAAAGTTCACGTAATTGCATATGTTGGCAGACTGGTACTTTCACTATCCATATGAGTTGGTAGGCATATTTGGTCGTCTTTTGTTGTGTAAAGGGTAGAAAGAATGGATGAAAAGGTTGGTTGTATTGTTTGATGTCTGGTTGGATATGCTAGAGGAGGCCCTTAGGACTAGCCTGTCTAAGTCGATTTAATCAAAAACTGTGCTACTTTTGTATACCAATAGGACGAATGATTCGATAAGTGATCATAGAGCCATCTCTTTTAGTGATTCTCATGTACTGTTTTGTCCTGCATTTTGCAGCTGGCAATGAAAAAGAAGGATGAAGAGGACATGTCCAACCTATATGAGTTAGAAGGGCAAGAATTCCTAGGTTCATATTTCCGTATTCAGAAATGTGCTCATAAAGCTGTAGAACTTTCCGGTTGCTCCATTCAGTGGTATCGAGTTTTATCAGATGGTGGCAAAAGGGAGCTCATCTCAGGTACCTATCTGCATGTTCCATCTTGTACTCTATCAGTAGCTTCTTGCTAAGTGTGTTGAGAATTCAAAAGGCAATGGGGGTGTCCGCCAGAGTTTTACTTTCTGACAATTTGTTCTGTAGGCGCAACAAAATCAGTTTATGCTCCAGAGCCATTTGATGTTGGTAGGATCTTGGAGGCTGAGATTTCCTTCGACGGCCAAAAGTTCACGGTTTCTACCTCAGCTCCTCTTGAACCAGGTTGGCAGTAATACTGCAACTAAGCCTGTTTGTGTTGAAATTTTGTGAACAATGCAGGGAAAAAAAAAAGTATTTTAGAACTTGAATTTGTATTACCCCTCTGTTCTACAAAAAATTGATTGTGGTGCTATGCTAGGAGTGTTGATTAATTTTTTGTTGGATTTGTCCTGAACAGCACCTGGTTTAGGAAGCTTTGTCGAGGCGCTTGTGCAAAGACATGATACTGAATTTAATGTAACGCAACTTTGTTCCCTTAATTGAATTGGAGATTCGATCAGAAGTTTTTGTGATTCTGATCCTTTTTGTCTCTCGGATGTAGGTAGTTCTCACCCAAATGAATGGAGTAGACCAGCAGATTCAGTCCATTCATGTACTTCATGTCGGAAAGATGAGGATGAAGCTCTGTAAGGGCAAGACAACCATAGCAAAGGAGTATTATTTCTCCTCCATGCAGGTAAGTTAACGTTCAAATTGTCACATGTGTTCTTTCCTGTTTTTCTGCTTGACAGAGTGATCAATAATATGAGGTCTGAGGGCATCTCGTTAGTAATGGTTTTGTCTTCACATTGTTCAGCTGTGCGGAGTCAGAGGAGGAGGCAATGCAGCAGCTCAGGCAATATTCTGGCAAGCAAAACCTGGCCTTAGCTTTGTTCTTGCATTTGAATCGGAGAGGGATAGGAACGCAGCCATCATGCTCGCTCGCAGATTTGCTTTCGACTGTAATGTAAGTTAGCTCATAAGTCTCACCCCATCCACTTCATTTTCTGAGACATGATATTGATACTTTTTATTTCCTCCTTTTTGTGTGCTTGATTCTTACTAGATACTACTCTCTGGGCCTGGCGACCGAACACCTCTAGGGACTTGATTCAAGTTTTCCTTTCCTGGCCACTGTAATTGTATAGTCTATCGTGCAATGTAGCACTTCTCTGTGGAACTTAGGTAGGGTAGACATCTGTAGTATGCTTGAAGTTGTCTGTTCTTTAGTTCTTTCATTTATCAGTCCTCTGGGCATTTTTTTCGTGCCTTGGCTGATTGTTCCTGTGTTGGAGGTTTGGTGCTTGTAACCATGTATCTGTTGCTTCATTTGCTGTCCTAAAAGCTGATGAAAGCTGTGTAGGGGAGCATCTATCTTCGCCTCTTCAAACCTCTGATTGAAAGCTGTGTAGCATCGTTGGCTCGAATGCAGCTGAGGGAATTTGCTGTTGCTTCAAGATTTGCTTGGCTTTGATATTTCCATCTGTTGTTCACTTGTTCCTTAATTGTGAGTTACTACTTTCAGAGGATACAAATAGTGTATGTGACCGCAGTTCCATTTGCTCTGTGTTTTGGATATTGAATTTTACGAGTGTAAGATTAGACCAAAGCTATGTTCAAAACCAAACATACGACGGATTAAGTGTGGTTGTACGTCTTAATGGACTCGTAGTGCGGACTGACCATATCAAACTTGGAATTTTCAATCCATTTGATTTTTGTAGTTGGAATCACAGTATCACAGGCAAGCGTGCTTCCTAGGCTGAGCCCGTCCCCACCTCCTGCTAGTCCTTTTTCTACATTTTTATCCCAAGTCAATTCTCGAATCTATTTGTTCTCCACCATTTTTCCTTGTGTGGTTCACCTGTAACGCACATGCGAGTCGCGCCCCAAAAAGGAAGACAGTTATCACGAGTGAATTGAGCGGCGGCGGAGACGCTTCACATAACACCGTGTCGGATCAATTTCCCGGTACTCTTTTCTCTTTTGATCGTTTTCCGCTCTTGATATCGGTACTCTTTTGTGGTTTCTTGTGATGGCCTCTTAGCGTTTTATGTGTTTCATGATTTGTGATGTTGTGTTTTGAGATGATTGAATTGAATGATTGTGTGGAGGATTTGGGATACAGATTTGAATCGAGGTTAGTGGTGAAGTTAATCAGGGAAGTTCGCAGGATCGGAGTTGTGTGATTCGGTCCGTTTGCAAGAGTGTGTTGAGGCTTCCACTGATGGTTGACGAATGATTTCTGTTGTTACGGAGTGACCGAAATCGAATTCTATTCAGTTTTAGACAGAAGCACAATCGAGTTCAACTTCTAAAGCATTAGGAAACGAATCCTAGCCTGGAGCTAGATGAATCACTTGGCGATGCGATGGTTGTTTTTAGTGGGAGGGTCTGATCCTTCAGGGTTTTTTTTTTTTTTTAATGACAAGGGACATCTTCTACCACTACAATGGTGTGGTGTTCTTGCAGTATTTTGTTACAAGGATGAAACAGAGGACATGAATTGCCTTTTTATCATCTGGCATCTCCTATGGTGTCGTGTTGTCTCTAAGGATGGGTTTTCTTTACTTAAATTGGGCTTATAGGCAAGGTAGCCGAAGCTGCAGTAGTGCAGTCCGTTGATGCTTGATCATCGGAACTATTTGTAAGGATCGAGTGTCCATTAATTTGGGCCGCTGGTGGTCATTTCGCTTTAGTGAGGGGGAAGGGGAAAATAGTGTGGACAAGCAAACTCTTATATTAACGTACCTGGAACAAACTGTTATATAAATTCTGTTGTACTTCTGCAAAATTTTGTCTTTCAGTGGTACCATATGTAATCTTAGCCGACCCCATATAATGAGTTATTATGGTAGAACCGTATGCTGACTTTCAGTTATAGGTTTCTCACCTCCCCAAGAGCTCTTAGTAACTTCTAGGTCAGCATGAATGCAGCTTTGACACTTCAAAGCTTGGAAGAGCCAATTCTCCTTTCTTCTGTGAACTATTGCTAGATTCATGTTGTCGTACTGAATTTGTTATTGGTTTTTTGCTCTTAGGTCACATCTATTTAACAAAGAGCTAATTATGCCAACCACAATCAGCTATATTGGAACCTGGACAGACTACTGAAGCTTACGTTACTGTTTTGTTGGCCGATTCTTTTGATATCAGCCTGCTGAACTTTCTTATGGAGTGAAACACAGCGGGGAAATAGATGGGGGAAGAGGAGAAAACCCTGGTTGAAATACTAGAGGAGCATACCCCGATCGACATAGTCAAGTATATCGATTTTGTCCGTGCTCCTCAATGTGGTGCAATATCTACATTTTCAGGCACAACACGCGATACTTTTGATGGAAAAGCTGTCATGGAGCTACGATATGAAGCCTACGTCCCCATGGCTATACGCTGCATAAAATCCATATGTTCCAAAGCCAGAATGACATGGAATTTGGATTCAATAGCTGTTGCACACAGATTGGGCCCTGTACCAGTCAGCGAAACAAGTGTCTTCATTGCTGTATCGTCGGTCCATCGTGTTGATTCATTGGATGCTTGTAAATTTTTGATTGATGAGATCAAGGCGACTGTTCCAATTTGGAAAAAGGAGGTGTATGCGAATGGAGAGGTGTGGAAGGAGAATTCTGAGTTTCTTGACAGGAGGTCTCATCTTGCTGGTGTTGCTCAAGAAAATGGCGGAAGTTCCTTTGGAAGAACAGAAGAACGGCATAAGAAGAGCTGCTGCGGCGTCAAGGTAAGGGTGGATGACGAAAGAACGGCATAGACTAATGCCAATGGTGCAGGATCAGGGCAAGGAGAGTAAACCGAGGCATGGTTGGCCTGCAACTGACTGTCGATGTTACACAGTTTGCTCACATATATTATAAGATTCGAGGTTCCTTCCTTTTTCTTTCTCTGGTTGAAGGAATAACATTATCCTCCTAGTTCAAGTTTGTTAATTCTTAATGAATCACAGTACCTTGACATTGTAGGATCTGTTCTTTACAATGGCATTATCCTGCATCTGTTTATAACAAGATGGCTTGATGGGTGCCAACCTACAAGGTTACGCATTGGTTGCTTTTCGGTGTTGTAAAAATAATGCAAATAATGGCAATCACTTGAAGTAGCTTTGAATTTAGAAAGCTGTGAGTTGTCAACAAGTGGGTTCACATGCTTGAGTTGCAAGATGCTCACGTGCTTTGTTTTCATCGATGGATCACCGTTTCTCATGCAATGCTCCTTCCAAGGATCTTGAATAACACCAGCAGTCACTGACCTTTTGATAATTAGTGATGTCTTACATTACCAATGTCTTATTAATTGAAATGACGAGGAGATCCTTTATTTATAGTTTTATAGGACGTATCGAGTTCCATTATTATGGATTGGAAAAAAACAACCGACTTTATATTTCCTCCAAGTAAATTTTGTAGGATGAATAGATGAGCATTTTTCATCAAGATAACAAATCCGATTCCAAGATAACAAATCCTATTAGGAGTGTCACTTATTTTGGTTTTCCTGTGCACAAATCCGAGTGCATAATTGTGTAAACATGTCCAGAAACGTATCCTAATTGTAGCATGTTTAGACCAATAGGTCGCACTAATTGGAACTATACACTTCTCTAGCCATTTTGAACGAAGCAGTCATTTGACCGAGAAATGGGATAAAATTCCACTGCTCGTTGGTGAGTGAGACCCACTTTCTCTTTAAATGAACTCCCCACTCCATCACTCCATCCCACAGCAATCTCACTGTCTCTTCATTCATAATTCATTCACTCAAAACCCAGAAATCACAAACCTGAATCAAGAATCACCCAACTCATTCATTCATAACAGAAAAATGTCAGACACCAATAACAACAACTGCAGCACGCGCCACTTCACATGGCTAATCAAGCACTGCATCCTCGCTCCCCTCCACCACCGTCTCCCTAAACCCAATCTCACCGGCGGCGGGTGCATCACACTCTCCTCCCTCCCCAACGACATCCTCTTCGAAATCCTCTCACGCGCCCCGCTCTCGTCCCTCGCTTCCCTCTCCCTCGTCCCTCGCTTCCCTCGGCTCCCCTCTCCTCCTCCACCTCCGCCGTCTCCACCGCCTCCTCAAACCCACAGTCCTCGCCTTCTCATTCCACGCGCTCCGCCTCGACCACGACTCCTCCTGGTCGTCTACTGATATACCCTTTGATCTCCGTGCATTGGTGTTACATGCCCGCGTGGTTGCAATAGGGAGAAAGGCATTCATCTTGGGCCAGGAATCGACGGCAGAGTTCGATGCCTGGACCGGGTCGGTGAGATTAAAACCCGGGATGATCTCGCCGAGGAGAAAGTTCGCTGCTGCGGCTGTGAACGGGAAGATTTACGTAGCCGAGGGATCGGCGAGGGTGGATTCGGTAGAGGAGTATGATGTTGAGAAAGGGGAGTGGCGCGTGGTGTCTCGCGCGCCGCGGAAGAGGTACGGGTGCGTGGGGGTGGGGGGTTGAGGGAATGTTCTTTGTGATTGGTGGGCTCAAAATAGGCGCGTGGGGGTCAGGGGATCTCTCACGCGCCGCCGTGGTGGGGGCAGAGGCGGTGGCTTATGCGAGCTCGATGGACGTGTATGATGTGGAGGGGCGGTGTTGGTTGAGGAGCCGCGGGGTGCCAGGTGGGGGGTGCGTGGTGGCGGCCTGTGGGGCAAATGGGTGCGTGTATGTGTTGACGAGTCACGCCGTACAGTTGTCTTTTTGGAGGTTTAGGCCGAGGAGACGGGGCGAGGAGGACTGGTGTCGGATGAAGGGGCCACCGGTGGAGGGGCCGGCGGGGTGGGGGAGGTTGGATGGCACGGTGAGGTTCGGATGCGTCGGAGTGGAGGACAAGGTGGTGTTGATACAGGTTAAAGAATGTCTCGTTCACGTGTTCGATTGTAATGGTAATGAGTGGAGTCGTGGGGCGGTGCTGCCGGAGGTGGTTCTGCGCGCCGCCTGTGTCTGTGTGGAATGTTGAGTGAGTGAGAACATTTGCGATTGTAACATCTGACGTAGATGCAAGAATGTTACCATCTAAAACAAGGTTAGAACACAGGATCTACTGATCTTGGCTAGATTGTGAATAGATTCAGAATCAAGTAGTTTTGAATTTTTATGTTTGAATTTGTTTTATCAACGATTGAATTGAAGGATACTGTCCAGAGTACTAAGCACACTGTTGTGTCGCAACAGAAATGACACCATAAATATTTCTATAGATATGCGTTAATTTCGTTGCAATGAGTTGATCAAAGTTCGTATACAATAACAATAAATCAAGTCTTTATCCCATTAAGCGGGGTTGTCTATATGAATATGACGACGCCATTCCAACATGTCATGTACATCATCTTCTGTAAGATTATGATAGGTTATATAATACTTCAAGGTTTTTCTCATAATCTTTTAGGTGTTTTTCATCCTCTCTTAACATGTGTTAACTCCCAAACTTCATATTTTCTAACGGAAACTGTGACTGGTCTGCGTTTCACATGACCATACCATCTTAACCATGATTCCCTCATCTTATCTTCTACTGAAATCACACCCACTTTTTATCTGATAACTTCATTTCGTATCATATCTATTTTTCTATGTCCACATATCCATCTTAATATTTTCATCTCATTTACACTCATTTTCTACACATGCTGTCGCTTAATTGCCCTACATTCTGACCCATACAGCATCACTGGTCGAATAACTGTCTTGTAAAACTTTTATTTTAACTTAATAGGTATTTTAGGATCACATAACACCCCTGAAACGCCATTTCATTTCAGCCAACCTGTTTTAATCATATGATCAATATTTGTATCAATTCCTCCATTCTTATGTAGTATCGAACCTAAATATTTGAAAGAATTCGTTTTAGGGAGAGACTCTATTTCCAACAACACATTCTTACTATTTGTTTTACTACTCTCATTAAAGACACATTTTATATATTCTGTCTTCGTTTTACTGATCCTTAACCCCTTACTTTTGAAAACCTCCCTCCAAGTCTCAAGTTTTTCATTCACTCATTCTTTCGTATCGTCCACCGGAGCAATATCATCAGCGAAAAGTAAACACCATTGTACTTCATCTTGTATATGCCTAGTGAGATCATCCATTACTAAGGCGAAAAGGCATGGGCTCAAAGCTGATCCTTGGTATAAACCCACTTAATAGGAAAAGCAATCGTTTCATCAGCATAGGTTCGCACACATGTAGCAGTTTCTTGATACATGTCTTTCATAATCTCGATATACCTGCTCGTCACTTCCTTCTTTTCTAAAGTTTTCCAAATCATTTCTCTTGGAATAGAATCATACATCTTTTTCAGGTCGACAAAAAGCATATGTAAATTCTTCTTCTCTATCCTAAAACGTTCCATTACACATCGTAAAAGGTAAATAGCTTTCATGGTTGACCTACCATGCATGAAATCAAACTGATTCTCAATCATCCTGATAACTTTTCTTAACCTTTTTTATATCCTGATAACTTCAGACTGTGACTCATAAGTTTGATTCCTCTGTAATTGGAACAGTTTTGAACATCTCCTTTGTTTTTTTATATGCGAATCAAAGTACTCCTTCTCCACTTATCAGGCATCTTCTTATCTATCAAAATTCTATTAAAGAATTTTGTCAACCAATTAACTCCTTCTATCCCAAGATATTTTCAAACTTCGATCGGGATTTCATCTGGACCCATAGACTTTCTTGAGCTCTTACGCTTTAAAACCTTCTTAACTTTCTCTGTCTTAATGCGGCGAAAGTAACATCGGTTCATCATCACATTTACATTCCCACTTGTTTCATTCAAGAGCATTTCCCTTGTGCAATTAAAGAGTTTGTCAAAATACTATCTTCATCTTTCCTTAATGTCCTCATCAGCCGTAAGAATATGCTCGGTATCGTTCTTAACACACTTTACATGACCTAAATCCTTAATTTTTCTATTTCTTGATCTACCTAACTTAAAGACTTTTTTTTTCCCTTTTTTGTGTTCAGTCTTTCATATAACTTCTCATATGATTTATTCTTCGCATCGCTCACAGCATATTTAGCTTCTTTTTTGATGCGTATATACTTTTCTAAATTTTCATCACTATGATATTTAAACAGAGCCTTGTAACATTGTTTCTTATATTTTATCTTATCTTGAACCTATTTATTCCATCACCACTCCTTTTTATCCAATGGTGGTTGGCCCTTAGATTATCCTAATGTCTCATTCGCTACACGTCGGATACAATCAATCATCGCATCCCACATCTCACATGCACTCCCGTCAAATATGCATAGACCTTCTCTCAGCAATCTCTCTCTGAAAAACTTTTTTGCTCATCTCCTTCCACCATTTTGTCCTTATGAGATTACATTTTGTTTTCTTTCTTCTTTTCTATTTGAGACAGAAATACATCTATAACTGACAAACGGTGTTGAGTGGTCAAACATTCTCCTGGGATAACCTTACAGTCTTTACAATCCTTCAGGTCTTTTTACCTCATAAGAAAACAATCAATATGAGATTTGCATAAGCTACTCTTAAAGGTTATCAGATGCTCTTCACGTTTTTTAAAGAAGATATTCGTAACCATAAAGTCATATGTCATAGCAAAATCCAATATACTTCTTCATTCTACATTTCTCTCATCAAAACCAAATCCTCCGTGAACCTCTGAATAACCATCTTTCTCTTCATCGACATGTCCATTTAGATCCCCACCAATAAAGACTTTTTCCCTCTCAGGGATCGACTGTACTACTTCATCCATGTCTTCCCAAAACTAAACCTTATCATCTTCTCCAAGACCTACTTGCGGGACATAAGCACTTACCACATTAATCACTTCCTTCCCGATCAACACCTTAATAAAAATCACCCTATCTCTCCAACGCTTGATACTAACCACATTTTCTACCAACTCTTTACGCATAATTATACCAACTCCATTCCTAGTCCGACTTTGACCACAATACCATAGCTTGAACCCCGTACTTTGAATAAGTTTAGGCTTATTTGCGGTCCACTTCGTCTCTTGTAAGCAAGCGATATGTATCTCCCTTTTTAACCATTATATCTACTACCTCTAAAAGTTTTTCATTCAGCATCCAATGTTCCAATTATCTAAGCGAACTCTATTTTTCTGGACTAACTTCTTTAATCGTATCCGTCCGTGATGTTGGAACCCTTGCTCATTTTTCATTACATTCGAACGTCGATGTAGTAGCTTTTGCTTATTTTTCGAAGCACTCAGGTCATGTAACGCGTCGCTGTTGAGGTACGTCCTAAGAATCAAAGTTTTATATAGTGCCTCATAATTTTTAGCCACATAATCTTTAACCATGCTTAGCCTCGGTAAATTTAGTTTCCAAAAACATAACCCAACAAAATACAAAAAACAAACAATTAAATTTGGAAAATTTTGTTGATGGCGTGATTTTCCCACGCTATATCTCCCAATTAGATTTAGCCCAAGAAAAAACTAACTACCAAAACTTACCAAAATCTTTGTTTCCTTTATTACCCAAGAAAAAACTAACTACCAAAACTTACCAAAATCTTTGTTTCCTTTATTACTCACTTGCAAATCTCAGTCAAGCAGTTTTCTAAACGACCCTCTTCGCTTATCTGTTGACAAACGGCATATAAGTAACCTTAGCTGTACTAGAATTTGCTAGCAAAACCACTTGCATTGCTTTGCTTTGTTCTCTGTTTTCGGTTTGCAAGATAATAATCACCGCATAAATGGCAGAGAATTATGATGCACTAGAACTGGTAGAAAAAGCTGAACTCGAACCCAATGTCGATGATGATAACAAGTTTCCTGCCGGATTGCGAGTACTCGCTCTTGACGAAGACACCGAGTCCCTTGACGCCCTCGCTTGTCTGTTGAGTTCGCTTCGCTATAATGGTATGATGATGATCATATACTTTGTTACATAAATTGTGGATTTTTAGTTATCCATTTGTTTGGTTTCACTTATATGAATCTATACCTGTCCATGTTGTTGTTCATCCATTGTTCTGAACTCGACTTTAATTGATGGTTTGATATTGCAGCCACTCCAATAAGGGACACGACCACTGCTATCGATGTGCTAAGGAAAGAATCAAAGAGTTTTGACATTGTGATCGCGGACATTCACATGGTGGACATGAATGGCTTTGACTTTCTTGATACAGTCCATCGCGAGATGGACATTCCTGTGGTAATGGTATTATCAGAGAGCGATGGAGTTGGCAGGACGATGGAAGCAATCAAGCATGGTGCGTGCAGTTTCTTAACTAAGCCTATTCGAAGAGAGGAAATCCAGAACATTTGGCAGCATGTTTACAGGAAGTATATGATGAACGGACAGGAACCTTTGTCTGACAAGAGCACGAGATCCACGCAGAGCGACTGTGTTGGCTGTTCCAGAAATTCAACGTCTCAGGGTGAATTAGGTCATGACATAGCCAACTCCACAAGTTCAGAAGCGAAGGAAGGGTTGGTTCCAACGAAGAAGGCTAGAATTAGTTGGAATGAAGAACTCCATGGCAAGTTTATGGACACGGTGAACCAATTAGGAGGTCTAGACACTGCTCTTCCAAAAGACATTTTGCGACTGATGAACGTGAAACATCTTAGTCGAGCAAGTGTGGCTAGTCATCTTCAGAAGTGCAGGGATAATGTGAAGAAGAAACAGAATCAGAAGCTTAAAATAAACGAATTGAGTCCTGCAAATATGGCCATGCTCAACTGGAATAGAAGCGCGAACCCTTTGTCCACTATGCTGAATCATTCCATATCTGCACCAACCTTCAGTAATCTTCCCTGGTCTCTGAATCCCGTATTGCATGAAGAACAGCGATGCATTACACCGCATTGGGGAAACCCAGTACAAGATGTCTATATGGGGTTTCCTTTTCGAGTTCCTGATATCAGTGTTAATGCGACTACCCTCATGGGGGAAGGCTCAGCTGTGCCCAACTATCAGTCAGATGCAACGTTCCAAGACTCGGAATCTGATCAAATCAAAACCATCTGTTTATCAATGTAAGTAGTTTGTTTCCTAACATGTCTATGCGTTTTCGGACTCCTTTTTCTGACAGCGTCAACTGACATAACTGTTGATTTCGTCAGGGGGGCGCCGGAAGGGGTTCCAGACGTAGAAAAGTTGCTGCAATCACTAGGTGGAAGGGGTAAGGCATCTGATTCATCTGAAGATTTTGCACAGGAACTGAACTTTGTATATATAGATCACCTCACTGGACCTGAAGTATTGGCTGAGCGCTTTTCATCTCAGAAATCCAGTGCGTGATTATGGACTTACGAGTACACACCAACCATTTGCTCCTTTAGTAGCATAAGTAATCTAGTTTCCGGCAGCTTAGAGTTTTCAAGGCTAGCTAAACCAACGATTTTCTTGTTCAAGTACTGGTTTATTGTTATGTAAGAAGTCGGTTTAGGCGACTGTTTCTATGCTGGTTCTGTTCATAGTCATTCTTCCATTTATTCGATTTTATCGCCAGAGATAGATGTTATATAATCGCAAGGAAGTTTTATGGACGATCTCTCTAATTTCTTCAAGTTCTTGAAACTCTATCTTATATATATAATCATTGAGTTGTAGGCTTACGAATGCGATAGCGTGACCATGATTAACTTAGGACCTCACAATACCGTGATCCTTCTTTATTGTCCTGTTACAAATACGATACACCATGTGCAAGTTTAAGCGCATAACTTACAGAAGTTCTCTAGATAGGTTGATCAATTACAAGTTTCCTGACATCATGAAATGGAACATCATATCATAGTTTAGCCCAATCGATCGCTTTCTTCCCATCAAGACTTCTACCGAAGTAATGCTTGCAGTAATCAGAGTAAACAATCTCCCTATAAACGGGACTCTCTCCTGTCTCCAGCACCTCGGACAGAGGTCCGAGGGTCTCATCAGGAAGCGGAGCAGCAAACGAGGCAACTGAAACTCTGTTCTCGTTCGGGTTTGTGATCACCCTATGCTCAATGCTCTTATACTGACCATTACTTACTATCTGAAATGCGTCGCCTATGTTAATCACAAGCGCCCCTTTAGTCGGAGTAACATGGATCCAGGCATCGCCCTCAGGCGACTTCACATAGAGTCCTCCCACGTCGTCTTGGAGGAGGACGGTGAGGGCTGAGACATCAGAGTGACGGCCGACACCGGCGGTTAGCTCAGGGTTCGGACAGATGGGATAGTAGTTCAGGAGCACTGATACACCTTTTACTATAAAGGAGGCCTTGTCTTCTGCCTCTTTGCCTTTGGCACCTAGGCCTTCTATGAGTACTCTTGCTATGTTATGTATTGTCGCCTCGGATTTCTTGTAGTACTCAAGTGCTTCATCCCTGTTGATAAAAAACGCATAGAAAATCTCGATCAAGCGAGTGACAGGACTTATAAGGATACATGAAAAGGTATACATAAAATCTTGGTCGGATTGTAATAGACCTTTAACGACATCCAATCGGGGCCGAGTCTAATTGAAAGCCCTCTATCCAAACGCAGATTGAAGCATCTCATCTTAAAATTTCACAATGAACGGAATTGCAACGACCTTTAGGTCCAAGTTTAAAAGCCTTACTTGCAAACAGGAGGCCAATGCTTGGCAGCAACATCCTCAGAAACAAACCTCAAACTAACAAAATCCCTCCACTCCAAAACCGTCTCAGCATGAGGACTAAAGCTCGTCCCATACCTCACCACATCCCTCCCTACACCACCCTGCGTCTTATACTTCATCTTCTCCTCGGCCGCCACCTCCTCGAAGAACCTATGAGCCGCCACCTTGATCGCACCACAAACCAGATCATCGACCCCGTGGTTGATGATCTGGAAGAACCCGTACCTCCTGGCAGCAGCGCAGATGGCTGCTGTCACAGAGGGATCATCCCAGTGTGTCACGTCGATCACTGGGATGGTCTCTTGGGATAGTGTGAAAGATTCTCGTCTTTCTTGGCCCGGTTGGATGTAATGGACCGGGACGGTCTTTAGGCCTGTGTCGGACAGGCCCTTGACGCCGTTTGCTTTGTTCACGACGAAGTCTATGACGTCGAGGGCATTGTCCGAGGCAAGAGCCATGATCGTATAATGTACGTTCTGTTTATGAGAATGTATGTATGATCGAGTTGAGGTTGTATATGTGAGCAAAAGGGGTGCATATAAGATGTTCCAGGATTATTTGACTGTGGAATGCAGGTTGGTGTCTGAATTGTCTGGTCCAAATTTTTTATTTGAATTTAGATGAGCATAGATTGAAATTCTTGTGAAGACTTCTTCAAATGATGCGGCTAGATTGTGTCCAATAAGATGAGCTAGAAGATTAGGTTCAGTCAAGTATGGGTCAGGTGTTAGTATTGTACTTGTACAGAGAAAGCTAAGGCACAACCCCGTATCATGATCTGACAAAAGACGCTGCAGAAGACAATGAACAATGACATTGTTATATTCTGTGTAACAACCACAGTAGACTAAGATATAATGCTTGTTTTGTTTTGTTTTGTTTTGTTTTTTTTTTTATGTATATACTCTTATCATTTTGTGTTCAACATAGTGAAGCAAACATAATCAAACCAGAGAAATTTAAGGTTATATGGAAATCTGTTGAGTTTATGAGGATAAAAGAGTGACAAAAATAAAACGCTTTATTAATATTATGAAAATGATATAATATACACATCTTTAAACTTTTTAACTCAATGAAAATATTATATATTTTATGGATACAACTCAGTTTTATATCTTGGAGACTCTTATTTGTCTTGGATGATCTTACAGCATTGTCATAGTCCCTATTTATAATATTTGCCTCCTCAAATGGACGATGAGGATTAAAATGATCCAACGATTAAAAGAGACTCTCTAGTTCTTCAAGAATAATACTAAGAATATTTTCTTAGATATTTGTACGAAAAATTCTAGATAATGTTCTAAAAGTTACACCATAAAAATCTAGAGAAAAATATTTAAAGGTAAGTTTAGGACTTTGTGTTTGGGTTTACTTTTGGATTTGGGCTTGAGTTTGTGTTGTAAACCTTAATACTCCTCCTTAACACCAATCCTTCTTGCTTCCATCCCAAATAGCCAACGAAGCTCATCGAACTGTGCTTAACTGAGTCTTTTGGTGAAAATATTCGCTAGTTGATTATGTTGATCGACACCATCTGCACTTCCTCTTGTAACACCTTCTCTCTTGGAAAGTGATGATGCACTTCCACATGCTTTATCCTTACATGGTAGACAGGATTCTCTGTCAAGCGTATAACTGATAGATTGTCGGTATCGCATAGTCAACTGATTGATATAGATCTTCTAATAATTTCCTCAGCCACGCACTCTCTTGAGCCGCCATAGCTCCCGCTCGATACTCTGTCTTTGTTGTCGATAGCGATACTGTTGGTTGCCTCTTACTACACTAAGACACCTGAGTTAAGACGAAATGTGTATCCTATGGTTGATCTTCTTGTATCGTGATCTTCAGTGTAGTTAGCATCACAATTACCAATCAATTTTCCTTCTTTTCTACTCGTGTATGATAAGCCAAGATTAATAGTGCCTTTCACATACTTTAGGATCCATCGCACAGGTTCTATGTGAGGCCTCCTTGGACTTTGCATGTGTAAGAACCCGAAAATTTTCGTAAAATTTAGTTTCACGATAATTAACGTGAATAAAAAATTATCGTACATTATAATTTATTTTACTGGCTTATAAGGCTTATTTGACGTTATAATGGGGGAAAAATACAAAATATGAATGAAATACAACCCTAATACGCAAATACGAGAAAATACGATCTTAATACGAAAATATCGTATTTATACGAAAATGACCTAAACCTAATTTTGGCACTTGTTTTTCTTTGTGTCAAATTCTACTCCATCTAAATTAAATTAATACCCACTAATTATCCATTAAATATCCACTAATATCCTCTTAAATTATTTTAATTGATTTATTTTTCTATAAATATAAGCTCTCTTCTTCTTGAAAATCTCTTACAAACACAAAACAAAAAACACTCTTATCATGCTAGATTAGAGTTAAGCAAAAGAAGAGAAAAAGGAAAAAATTGAGGAGAAAAGGAGAAAGTATGTGGTAAGGCGAGTACAACGAGGATCGTTCATCATATTTAAGAGAAAGTGATCGTCTTGATTAAAAATTTTGTGAAAACCTATACAGTCTGTAACAAATTCTAAATTAATATATGTTAAATTCTCACATGTCTATTTTCTAATGAAGTTAATAAATTATGATTCGAAATTATAAAACTTAAGATATAAATCAAAATATACGGATATATCAACCTGTAAAAAACTGATAACAAAGATAACTTTGGGGCTTAATATGAAATTATATAATAGCACATAAAAGACAAGACTTATATCACTGAAAAGGTATGGAAATCTAATTTTCAGAATATTTTATCAATAATTATTTGGAACAGTATGTAGAGAGGTATGAGATAATTAGTGAAATAAGGTCAAACTATCTAAAATAGCAGAAAATATAAATATAAAATAATTAATTGTTATTATTGGTAAAATTTTATGATAAAAGCCTTATATAACTAGAAAGGGATGAAAGTCTAGTTTCGGTAGAATTTTACGAAATAATTTTTGGAGTAGTATACAAAAAGTTATAGATTTAAATATGTTAAAAGGTCATGTTAAACAGAATCTAGGACATTCGTTTTAGAGGCCAGAAAGCTCGTTCGCGAGGCCGAAACGTTCGTTGCAGAGGCCGGGACATTCGTTTCAGAGAGTTAGACACCCGTTCCACAGGTCGGGATGTCCGTCCCAGAGTTCGGGATACCATTTTAGAATCTTGTGGATCGAGAATGATCGTTTTGACCCCAAAATAATTGCAAACACTCACAAATAGCACTAATGGTTTTGCACGAAGTACAAATAAATATGTTTAATACCGTAACGTGAACAAACAAATATATTAATATGTGAATCCTATCATATTATAGGACCTGGAGACTCCGTTCGTTGAGACGTAAAGGACAAGCTGAGCGTGTGTGTAAGGGAGTTGCAATAAGAAGGTAACGTTTAGATTTATTATGTTTGGCGATGGGTATTATTATACCATGGATATAATAATATGAATTGGAATCTTTGAACGGAGTCACTAAATGTGGCTGACGTAAATTACTGGCTGCAACTGCTGTGTGTCGTGATAAGATGATGTGTGCGTTTGTGTTATGCCCTAATTATTGGTATAAAGAGAACGGGTGAGTAAAAGAAGTTTTGGTATGAGGGAAACTCACTGTAGGAGACCCTAAGTTCTGGTTTGGCTGATCCCCTTTCGCAGATGTCTCTTTTGCTAAAGCTGAATAAAGCTTGATAAGATGAAATTAAATAAGTCTCGTCAAGGCACAATTATAACACTGAGGATATCTATTATCTGTCTTTACTGTATTTTTGAGATGATAATAGTGAAAGTCGGATTGGTATAATAAGTTCAAGAGTGCTAAATTAAATGACCTAAGTGGTCATTTCCCTTTTCTTTTCTTATTATCTCACCTCGTGTAACCCCTGATAAGGGGACCGACACATTATTGAGTTCATATGGTTCACGGTTACTATTTTTTTCTGTATTTTTCTCTTCTCTGTCTTTCACAAGTTAGAGACGACGAATAGATATGATA
The DNA here is from genome assembly GCA_035668315.1 of Drosera spatulata. Classification (NCBI taxonomy): domain Eukaryota; kingdom Viridiplantae; phylum Streptophyta; class Magnoliopsida; order Caryophyllales; family Droseraceae; genus Drosera; species Drosera spatulata. The sequence goes on from JAOVYX010016617.1 coordinate 22,890, forward strand.
TAGGTTACGGTGCTAACATGCATCTACTGGATTATGGTTTATGACCTAAGTAAAATATGTAATAAATGAGAAATTTCGCTATAATTGATAACATTATTGATTTATGTCTAAGTTGATTTTATTTATTTCTGTAGCTAAACCGATTAAGTAATTTTTGCCTGGGTGGGATGTTAGGACTCAACGGCAGTGACGTCATTTGTATTATTATGTCTTAATATGTTATGCAAAGTCGGGGCGTTACAGCATGTATCGACTTACTACGCCCACAACAAAGGATATATCAGGCCGAGTTATGGTTGGGTAGATTAGACTATCTATCAGCTGTCTATACATGGTAGGATTCTTCAACTCCTCGCCTTAACAAGCACATAACTTACTTCTTTCCTCCATTGGTGTATCAATCGGCTTGCAGCGGAGCATTCCAAACCTTTGTAGGAGATCCTTAGCATATTTCTATTGGCACAAGAATATACCTTCATCGCTTTGATCAATCTCGAGTCATAGAAAGTGCTTAAGTTCCCCAAGCTCCTTCATCTGGAATCTAACTGACAGATTTCCTTTCGTTTGCTTGGTCTCTTCCTCATCATCTCCTGTGATGATCAGATCGTCCACATACACAAGCACTATTGATATTCTTCCCTCGGCATTCTTCACGAAGAGGCTTGAATTTGCTGGAGCGACAGTGTAGCCACATCGAACAAGAAACTCTGCTATTTTCCCGTACTATGTCCTTGGAGCCTGCTTTAACCCATAGAGTGTTTTTTTTCAACTTGCACATGTACTCTGGATGATCCACACTTTCGAACCCCTTAGGTTGCTCCATATAGATGGCTCAATCTAGTTCTCCATGCAGGAATATATATTCGATGTCCATCTGTCATAATTTCTATCCTTTGATATAGCTGCAAGGGATATCAAGGCTCTCACTGTGGTGATCTTGACCACCGAACTAAAAGTTTCATCATAGTTCAATCCATATTGTTGTGAGAATCCTCGAACAACTAGTCGGACCTTATACCTTTCTATGAAACCATCCGAACGAGTTTTCACCTTACAGACACATTTACTTGAGATGGGCTTCATATCCTTCGGTTTTGGTACTAACTTCCATGTTTGGCTCTCCTTTAAAGCCTTGAACTTTTCTTCCATCGTCTTAATCCATTTTTTGCTCCTTGATGCCTCTTCATAGGTAGATGGTTCTTCATCTGTTACGAGTGCTGCATTTACATATTTTGGGTTTAGCTTCTTTTCTCTGTTAAACCTACGCAGCTGCCGAACAGGCTCTTCTTCAATTTCTTGTTGGGATGGTCGAACTTCTTCTGAATTTTTATTTTTTTCTGGAGTCTTTTGGTGTACTCTTGTCCCTCATGGACTTTTGGAAGACCCCGAGGATCTCGGGGAGTAAGCTTCATATTTTTCTCTATCTCCTTCCTTATCTACCTCTTCATATACTCTGCTTTCTGGTTTTTTCGAACTCTGAAAGCAGCACCTCCTTTGATGATGAGTAAGACGATGCTTCATCAAAGTTCACATTTCTAGAGGTATAGCAACGACCTGTTGTAGGATCACAACATCTCCATCCCTTCCTTTCGTCATTGTACCCAACGAAAATACAACGAATTGTCTTCTAGTCGAATTTGCTGCGCAGATGGTCTAAGACAAAGACATAACACACGCATCCAAACACACGGAAATGACTGATTATGGGTTTGATGTTCCATATTTTCTGAAAACGTGAAATGAACCCATCTTTGCTTGAGGCTACTTATTCATCACGTGTGCCACTATCTTCATATACTCTGCCCAAAATCGAGGCGACACATTCTTTGAGTGCATTAAACTCCTACAAATCTCCACCAAATGTCGGTTCTTTCCCTCAGCGACATCATTCTATTAAGGAGTGCATGGGCATGTCAATTGATGCCCGATCTTATGCTTCTTCAAGAATTCTGAGAATACTACGGACGTGTATTCTCCTCCATTGTCCGTACGTATACAATGTGCGTTCTTTTCAAATTCACCTTCAAACTTTTCAATGAATTCCTTGAACTTTTAGATAACTTCAGACTTTTCTTTTAGAAAATATACCCACACGTACCTTGAGAAGTCATCAATAAAAGTCACCATGTATTTTATCCCGCCAACGAAAGGATGCTTCACGGGTCCAAACACGTCTGAGTAGATAAGTTCCAGTGGCTTCCTTGCACGAAACTTCGATTCTTCATAGGGAAGTTGATGAGTCTTTCCGTATTGACACCCAGCACACACGGAGTCTCTCTTGACATCAAGCTGCGGGAGACCATTTAATATCGATATCTTCATTATGATCTCCAACTTATGGTAGCTCATGTGTCTTAGACTTGCGTGTCATTATCTGTCATGTCATTCTTCCGAGTCTTATCAACATATGTTGATTCAGCAGACATTACGTAGATTGACTCCAGCCTTCGTTCTGCCATTATTGGTGCATCCGATATCTTCAAATTTTGGTACACCTTGACATCTTTTGGGCCGATTACTCCATAATTGTTAGATGATGTTAACTAGGACACAGACATTAAATTCTTTATCATATCTAACACATAATACACATTGTATAGCTGCACCTCGTGATCATTGAATTGAGGCACAATCATAGTCTCACCCACATGACTGATCAGCAGTCTCGAGTTGTTTGCAGTAACCACAACTTGCTTTCCCTTATACTTACTCATGTTTTGCAGCTTCTTTTTATCTCCAGTCATGTGATTGTAGCAGTCCGAGTCAACGATCCAATCCTTACTGTAGTTTATTGCTCCTGAGCATGGGTGTGTTGAAAGGACAATCTCCTCTGTAGTTGCATAGGATGCACAAATATCCCATTCTTCCTCACTTGAATTGTCATGATGGGTACGGATGACAATATTTTCCTCTACATCCTTCTTTTTGAACCAGCAGTCACGTGCAAAATAACCCTTCTTATCGTAGTTATAACACTTCAATGATTTTTTTTGGGTGTCTTTTGGTGACTGCTCTCTTTTGTTATGGGTTTGTTTTTCTCCCCCTACGTGTGCGCCCTTTTCTTGATGTCTCCTTGAGTTATTTCTTTGTTTCCCGCTAAAAAGTGCTTCTTCTTTACTCTTTATGAAAACACCCGTTATTTGTTTGGTCAGGATCTCTTGATTAGCCAATAAACTCTTCAGATCCGAGATGATTGGTGGAGTAGGCCAGCCTTATACCGTCGTTACAAAGACATTGTATTTTGGTCTCAGCACAGGGATAATGTTCCTCCTCATCCTGAGCTCACTGATCTTATACTCTGGATCTAATTGAGATACGTCGCGATATAAATTTCTTACTTTAGAGAAATATTGGTTGATTGACATACCTCTTTGTTTAAGAGACATCAACTCATTCTCCTAGAGCTATAGTCGGGCGTCGTGCATCTGCGAAAAGAGTGACTTGAACGTGTCCCATATAGCCTTCAGAGTATCTGCATCCCGTATATGCTAAATCAACTTTTTCTCAATGGTTGTCTTGAGCATGTACTTAGCCTTCTTGGCTTTAATCTTTCATTTTCTAATTGCATGTGCATTCTCTGTGGAAGGTGGTGTAGCTTCATTACCACTAACAACCTTCCAAAGATTTTGACCTTGCAAATAGGATTCCATGCAACTACTCCAATTACTATAGTTGTTGTCATTGAACTTCTCGAGTTCATTGGTTTGCTCGAAAGATCCGCAATGACTTTGGGGCTTTGAACTAATCGGACCGACGATTTTTTCACCCACTAACAACCGTTGCTCTCATACCACTTGTTGAGTTTATGAGAATGAGAAATTAATCAAAACAAGACACTTTATTGATATTATGAAAATGATACAGTACTCACACTATTAAATTTCTTGATTCAATGAAAACGTTACACACTTTGTGGACGCAACTCACTCTTATACCTTGGAGACTCTTACTTATTATTGATGATCTTACAACATTATCATAATCCCTATTTTTATATTGTCCACCTCCTCAAATGAACGATCGGGATTAAAATGATCCAACGATTAGAAAAGACTTTCTAGAGTTCTCAAAAAATAATGCTAAGAATATTTCTTTAGACATTTGTACGGAAAATTCTAGACAATGTTCTAAAAATTATATCATAAAAATCTTTTAAAAAAATTAAGGATAAGTTTAGGATTTTGGATTTTTTTTTTTTTTTTTTTTTAATTTTTGATTTGGGATTGGATTGTGTGTTGTAAACCTTAATAAAATCAGCCTGGTTGACTTTGATTAAGCAAGCCAGTGTTGACAGGGAAGGAATCGAGCACACCAACGTCGAATAGCAGACAAAACCAGGTGAGGTGCACCTACCCCTATTAATATCTTCATATCATAATTCATAACCAAGAGCTGGTTGCAGAAATATTGAGCACTTAATGCTTCTTATTTTGAATGTGCATTTAACATCAAGTTAACTCAGCAAGGACGACGATAGATCTCATCAGTATACATGTGTGATGTGTGAATTGAGCTCGTTTGGGACGGAGACTATCACAATTTTTTGTAAATAAATCAAGTTGGTAAACAGCTATATCAATCCTTCAAACGGGGAATGAATCAATTTTGACTCAAGAAATTTACTGATGCGGTGAGTATGAATTGGGACAGAAAGTTAGTTGGATGAGCCGAATAAAATATGACCAATTGATAGGATTAATCAATTACTAGTTGAAGGAGAAAATATTGTACTAAGATTTTTTCAAATGTTGGCGTAAATTGATTAAATACATTCTTTAGCTTGTATGTTCTTGATGGAATCTTAGTAACTGGACAACATAAGTTGACTAAAGGATTAGGCTGATTTTTAATAAGCAATGACGGTACTTGTTAAAGGTGTGCTAAATTGATTCATGGGAACAACTAACCACGATTATGTGATGGCCAATAATCTACAAATAAAAGTTAAACACGCAAGTGCTAACTTGATGGACAAAACAACTTGTATAATGAGGGGTACAAATGTTTATTTTCTGGCGTACCAATGAATAACAAGATAACTCTGGCTAATCAGCAAATGATCGATCATTTGGTTATATAAATACGGCTCTCCTATCCGAATGCCAATTTTGGTCAGTCACAGTTCCTCATAACTATAGAGAATAACAATTGGTATAAAAAAGACTCAAAGAAGAGCAAGAGAAATCCCCTACTTTTTTTGTTGGCCAGTTCGATATGTTCGTGTAAGACATTCTGAAAGATCTGGCTTGGATTGATTTACAGGTTCACTTTTGAATTTGGATCTTTTTTTTTTTTCATTTCTGAAAGTTATTCGAGGAAAGCCTCAATTTCCACCTTTTCCCGTGCTAGTTCTTTCGCTGCCTTTATAACTTCTGTAGTGGCCCAACGAAAGACGACTATCTTCCATCCGACTTTCGAGATTTGGATTATTTTTTTAGGATACCCGATGAATCTGTGACTAAGCATTAAGCATTTGGATTATTTCCTTCAAGCGTGCTTGCTTATAGAAAGATATAATGATTTGTATAGGAAAAAATTGACTTTTTCATTCAATTGGTTTTTATATTCTAAGACTTGCGATTTTATCCCGGGCATCAAGCTTATCATCACGACGGGTTGTGGAAAACCCACTTAACATACCATGATGAACATACAAGGTAGGGGGAGTCCCAATGCGACCGCAGACATCGAAGTTTGATCTTTCAATAAAATTCATTTGGAATCTATTTTTGGCTTCTTCTTTTTTTATTTTTTTTTATTCTTTTTCATAATTCCTTAATATAAATCTGATCCTTTAGAATCGGAATCATTTTTCATTGAACGAGAGATACGAAAAAGATAAGCCATCCTGGACTCGAACCAGACTTTATGATCGTTGATCACATTTGTCGTAGATGGTACAACATGACCCCATAACCCTGTACTCCACTTATCTTAGATTTTAGGTTCGTTCGCGATCACAATCGCTATTTTGATGGGCAGTCACTTCAGGCAAAATCCTTGAATAAAAAACAGAAATGAGATATCCCAACAGAGGCACACAGATACGCATAGTTTTAAAATCACGTTGAACACAAACCATGAACATTACTTCATGAGTAATATCATATCGTTTCAATTCGTACCGGTTATTTTATACATCTCGGCATGTCAGGCAAAAAGCTAACCCCACACATGGATCAATCCAAATGTACATGATTCGTTACGTCGGACCAGTCTTCTTTACATACATAGGAATGAAATGAAGCAATATACAGAACACGATAATTTCCAGCATGTTACAACTATGCACGAGACACAGATATGTAGGAATACGTTCTCAAAGCACATATTATCAAATTTTGGCCCACTCAATCGTTGCTTTTCCGTCATGTCCCTTGCTGAAGAAGTACCTGAAGTATTCCAGGAACACGATCTCCCTATACAGTGGTTTCTCCCCTGTATTCTCGAGCACCTCAGGCAGCGGCCCGACCACTTGGTCTGCAGCGGGGTTCACGAATATCGCAATAGAAACCCTGTTCTTCCAAGGGTTAGCCACCACCTTGTGTTCAATGCTCTTGTAAATGCCATTACTCAAGATCTGAATCATGTCGCCAATGTTGATCACCAGGGCGCCCCTGATCGGGGGCACGTGGATCCAGGACTCACCATCTGGGGCACGGACGAACAGCCCTCCTACATCGTCCTGGAGGAGGACGGTCAGGGCCGAGCCATCTGAGTGGCGGCCTACACCCACTGTAAGCTCGGGGTTCGGGCAGTATGGGTAGTAGTTGAAGTTGACGGCTATCCAAGCCATGAGGAGAGTCTTGTTGAAGCCCTTTACATCGAGTCCCTTGAACAATGCATCGTAAATCTTTCTCACAATAGCTTGCACCATTGTCAAGTACTCCAGCGCTTGCGTTCTGTTAAACACAGAGAGAAATAACAGTCGGAAATTTGGATGCAACAGTCAACAACTCATTTTTGCAAAAGATGATACCCTGGTTATCAATCAACACTGGAAACTGAGTATTTGAAAACATGGACCGTCGAAAAAGATAAAAGATCGTTCCAAGTTAAATCTATATGACTCAAATGACTGTTTCAGATGGATCACGAATGGGGTTTTCTCTACCAGTCCATGTGGTGATGGTTGCCGATCTGATGACGGAAACCGCAAGTTTCCACATCATTGGAAAAGTCTTTTGTCTAGTCAAAGATTGATGCTTAATCATGGGTCAAGAGTCAAGAATGGGTGGACTAATGTGTTAACTTTTTCTATGACCACCCGGAAAAATTTTATCTGTCATGGTTACAGATTATGATCTAGGCTCTAATCCGACGACGACGAAGTTGGTTAGATTGTGTCGAAGACTTACTTGCAAATGGAAGGCCAATCAGCTGCGTTCTTGTCTGACGACCCATCACCGGCGAAATACTGGAGGCTCAGGTAATCCTTCCACTCCATGACCTTCTCCTTATTGGGACTAAAGCTAGTCCCAAGCTTCGCAGTCCCACCAGCAGTAGGATCCCTCTTATACTTCACCTTCTCCTCGGTCGGCTGCTCGAAGAACCTGTGGGCAGCCACCTGCACCTTGTCGAGCACCTCCTCTGGAATCTCGTGGTCGATCAACTGGAAGAAACCATACTTCTTGGCCGCCTCACATATGGAATCAGCAACATTCTGATCGTCCCAGTTGGACACGTCGATGATGGGAATGGACTCGTCGTTGATCACTTTAGCAGCGTCCAGACGCTCCTCAAGTGGCTGGACATACTGATTAGGGACTTTCCTTAAGCCTATGGCGGATAGACCTCTAACTCCATGGCCCTTGTTCACCACGAAGTCGTGGACGTCTAGGGATTCAGAGGGCATCCTGCTTGATCTTAGGTCTCCTCCAAGGTTCTGATGAAGAGAAAATGAGAGTTGAAGGGCACAGCCCAAGAGGATATTTGAAGCAGGGGACTTGAAGTGAGGAAACATAACATGCAGACAATCATATATATAGGGGTCTTCCAGTGAGCGATGTCAAAATGGACTTTTGAATATGTATTTAATGAGAGAGTAGTTTCAAAGTGGCTGTCTCTCTATTCTTTTTCTTCCATGACATTTTGCAAGTTTATTTATGCTACAACTAGTATTTATTTATATTGAAAGCTTTGTTTGTTATTTGTTCCTTTGATGAGTGTGCAAGAGTTGGCATTATTTGGCAAACGGAAAGGTAAACTAAGAGGGTAATGACGAAAAAGACTCCAAGTACTATATGTGACGGTTCACAGTATAAGATAGTGCTAGTACTGGTAGGGAAATTCATTTCGCATAGGGAGTGACGGGGGTGTTATACTGTTATCTAACCAAGGCAGCCAAGCCAAGGATGCTGCGACCCGTTCAAAAATCTAAATCATCTCTCTTATTTACCGCTCATTAACCTTTCTAAAGAGACCGACCGGATAATTCCAAGATTGTTATGAGCATTTCGAGTTTATTTCTGAACATAGGCACACCAAGAATTGTTAAGAGCATAAACTCGACAGAAAGGCTCAGTCCCCGTAGCTCGAAGGGAGGTTGAACTCATCAAAAGAATAACAAAGTCTGGGATCTATTTCTGACCAGACTATAACAATTGAGTCACGGTATTAAATTAGATATTTAAAGGCCATGCACCGTACACGAACCTATAGCGTTCTCTGACTTCCATTTCTAGGAGAGGGGACAAAAAAAAGAGAGAGAAACGAAGCTTTATGTTTTCGTCACACCTGGGAGGCCGCCATGTACATCGTATGCATAAACGGGTTTGACTTCAAAGATTGTATTTATATTGAGAAAGAGTTTCTTCAATGTGGACATTACTAATTTCAGTAAGAGAGGATAGCAAACAACTAGGGGTAAGAGTAATTCGGTAACAAAAATCAAAATCTCATTGATTTCTAAAATGGAGAAAAGAGCTGACTTTGGAGGACGATGAAAACGAAACAATGACGCCGGATTGCCTGGGAAGGCCGGAATATGGGGTTAGAAGGTTTGTTGCAGCTACAAAGCTGTCCGACCAGATATGGACAGATTAGAGAAAACATTAGAAGAGAGTTACCTTTCGAGAAAGGTCAATGGTTATGTTAATGTTGGAAACAAAAGCTTAACACATTTTCTAGTAATAGAAAGCCGTTCGAATAAAGAATACTCCAAAGTCCGCAACTCAATAACATGAATAATACAATAACAAAAAAAACTCAATGTTTTCTATAATGTATAGGGTTTGGGAAAGATCTGATATACACAGGTTTACCGTAACATGAATAGGGAATCACCAAAATCCAACTGTAGATACAAATAGTTACTCCTATCAAATACGGAAGGATACTTAAATGTGGAATATCAAATCAACAAAACAGAACTCAAACTTCACTCAGTTTCGTGCACCAGAATTGGCAAACAACACTATCAACGTGATGCATGCGAAACTCAGGATCTATGGAGAAACAGACATGGCGAGTCGCGACACAACATTTATGCACAAGAAATGAAGACAAAAACATACGGAATCTTGGACAAAATCAAGTTTTTCAACAAGTCATTCGTGCCAAAACTTCCGGCCCCGTGTCCTTGTTTTCCAATGGGCGGCGTGGGCTCAAAATCAGGTCAGTTCAATTGACTTGGCCTTAAATTTTCCCTAGATTGGCCCCCAGTTCCCATAGGATTTTGGTTCAGAATACAGTTTAATGTCATATTCGGTGTTCAAATAAAATTTCAACCCTATACACAATACTACATCGTTGAATAGTACTCTTACTTGGTCTCCGCCTTCCCATGAGGACTATCAACCCATTCCTTGCCTCCATCCACCGAACTTTTGTCAATTGACATCTCTAAATCTTTTCGATCCTGAAACTTAGATACTGGAAATATCAGTCTCTTATAGTTAATTTTATACTGCATATGTCTTTGTCATTTTAAGTCTAACTTGATCGAGATATTTCAAACTCGATAACAAATACTCCAAGTTTAAACTCGATAACTCCTTAAAATGATTTTGAGTGCTATGAAAATATTTGTTTGGCATTAATCTTCTCCATCCCTATCTCTCATTGATATCCTCAACCCCTAGCGAAGTGTCGCAAGTTGCCCTCGCTCGCTTTTCTCTTCGACAAAGGCAAAGTCGCTTGGACTTGAATGTTCCCCTCCATATAATCTCTTTTCCAGACAGATAAGATGTACCAATACCTCACGCCTTCCCCTGTCAAGTACTAGTACTTAATGGATCACTTGAATAACACATTTCAGGATAGATATTTAAATTTTGGAATCTCAACAAAGATGCATAATTGTTTAGAAAGATACCCTCGAAGCCTTACGGTAAAAAATTTAATGCCAAATGACTTACAAATAATATACTCTCTATCACTTCAAGGTTACCACTACGAACATAAAACGCAGGCATGAACTTTCCTCAATAACTGCCCCTACGTATGTAGAAACCAAACAACTAGTATGTTCCAACCCAAATCTGGTGAACTTTTTCCTTATGGATATTCAGAATTATGAATTTCGAACACATCCAAAGAAAAAAAAAAACTTGCAACAATGAGCATCTCTGAAGTGTTGGCATCCGCAACATAGGCATTTACGTCAAGATTGCCAAGGATGAACGAGTGGACTTTTAGTTAGAAAAAATGCAACACATTGTCCGCAGTTTAGCTCGAAGAGTTAAAAGGGTAATATTTGAAAGTTAGTTAGTTGTAGGCTGTCAAGATTGATTTGTGAATTCATCTTAACATAAAAATCGCTAAGAATGCTCAACATTACAGTGAAAAAACTTCTCTCTTGAGAACCTCTAAATTTGGTCATAGGTATCCCAAATCCATACACCAAAGAGTGAAACTTTCTAGGATGATACAACGATGGTGAGAAAGAGATTCCAATTAACACTCTTCGTCAACAAATTTCTAAATGTAAACTTGTTAGTTAAAGCATGTCAACGGCAACCTACTTGATCCCAAACAAAAATGGTAATTGCATCGCAGCATCTGTCTTTCTTCCAAGTCACTCAATACGATGACCTTGCCCTTTGCCATCTCCCTCAGAAAACTATGAACCTGAATAATGCGACTTCCCGCTTCAATTACTCAAGCTGTCTCAATAATTCGATTAGAATTATAATGGCAATTACATTAACAATAGAGTTCACTCTTTTCATAAAACCTGATTCGCGAACGGCAGAGTTGACAATACAGTGTGTGTTTAAGAAATAGAGAGGAAACATTGTAGTACCCCCCTTTCCAAGGCACCTAACAATGGCATATGCCCATGGTTATAAAAATAATTGTCCCAATCACAGCATGTAGACAACGCCACCTTACAACAACAAAATAGCTTAGACGATCTGTCTACGTCTTCCAGAATTTATAAGGCATACAATTCTTCAGCAAGATTTTCCAAAACTAAACACCTACTCAACAAGTCTTTGCTCAGATTGTGTCAATTCCTATCCCAAAATTCCTATATCAACTGCCTTTTGATATAGCTAAGATTGACCGCAAACACATTGCCACCACTCAAACGAGGTTTTCTGAGGAATCCAAAAAACTGAAGTGTAACTCTGTCGGCCATTGCTATTGGTTAGTACAAGTTCAAGATCAAATGCTTCATTTTTTAAAACACGAAAAAGATTAGGGCCAGTTAGACAGATTAACTCATTAACATGGGGAAATTATGTGTAGCACGTATCCATGAAATCTAGATTCTGTAGAGCTAAAGCATTTAAAAATAAATAAATAAATACCTGTTGTAGAGATGAATGATAATCATGATGCATGGCCATTAAAAAAAATGAAACTTGGGAATAGCAAAGCATGTGGAGATCTCCACTCATGCAGCCAATTGCAATAAACAAAACGGAAAGAGATCAAATACCAACCTGGTAGAAACATGCCGTAGCAGGATCCTGAAGTTTAGACCTTAGCGATAAGAATTGAGAGTGCCTCAGCGCTTTGCTAAGCAGCCAAGTAATCGCACACCAATCCATGTATGAGGTAATCGTGGTATCATATGTAGCTGCGCTGGAAGACCTTGTTTCTACATTCTATTGTATCCCACCTCAAACTGTCACAAAAACACTACAAAAATTTATACGTTAGGCAAGGCATTACCACATTTTATTACCAGGCTAAGTACACATAACTTAATTTCAAAAGAACAAGGACCTTGATAAATTCATTAGACTTTGGAAGAGACAAGAAAAAATGGACACCATAAAGAATCTGGATAAGAATATAGATGCATTGGAAATTTAAAGAAAATGAAACCTGGGAATCGTAAAGAATGTGGAGATCTCTAATCATGCAGCAAATTGCAATAAACTAAAAGGAAAGAGATAGAAACATGGCTGTAGCAGGATCCTGAATTTTAGAGAATAGCTATACGAATTGAGAGTGCCCCAGCGCTTTGCTAAGAAAGCAAGTCATGATACATCAGTCCATGCACGAGGTAATCGTGACATCATATGTGGATGGAAGGCCAGGTTTCAGCATTCAATCATATCCCACCTCAAACTGTCACAAAAACACAATGCAACAATTTATACGTTAGGCTAAGCAATAAGCATTACCACAATTTATTACCAGGCTAAGTACACATTACTTAATTTCAAAAGAAGTAAAGAACAAGGACATTGATTATTTCATTAAGCTTTGGAAGAGACTATGAACGATGGACTCCAAAAAAAGAATCCTGATAAGCAAATATGCTAGTAGCAAGAAGATGATACAAGAAGGCAGATGAGATGAGAACGATTACAGGCTAACTGAAGAGGAATAGCAACCACCGCTACAACAACGGAACTAAACAGACGAACAGGCAAGCAGCAGGATGTAATATGCAAGACGATAGAAAGTGATTATTCATGAACAAAGGTAATAGTCCAGCCTCAGTTCTATTCTTGTGCTTTCACATCAACGCCAGCGTCAGTCAAACGCATGACTCCATGAACACTTATCGTAATAAACTATGTATCTGTTCCGGTTAATGTTGAATGGAATAACAACAGCTAGGGAAACAACACCAGCTCTCAAAATGCAGTCAATGGCCGCTTCGCCAATCAATTACACTCCGAAAACACGATTCTCACAATCACAATGATTACTCGTCCAATCTCGCGCAATAACAAACTCGGCATCGTCAATTTCATCACCAACATTTCCAAATTTCATCACAGCACACCAACAACACAACAACCATAGAGGTGGAAGAGATCATTACACTGAAAAGCGACTAGAGAGAGCTTGCGCCGCCGCCGCCGACGCCAACCGCCGCGGCGAATGTGGATCAGCCATCGCGATTCGATGAATTAGGGTTTGGGAGGAGAGCGGAGAATCGAATCTAGGGCTTCGGAGTTGTACAGCGATGGCGGGGAGCGAGTTACAGAAAAGAGTGGATTGAATGGGTGTGGAATTTTTGGGCTTCTAATTGTGGGTTCGGACGGTTATGCGATGCGAGGCCCATTTCATCGTCTGGCCCAAATAATTTACACGACCTTCGTGCTACGATTTGTATAGGATGGTACCCTATCATCCTCGAACTAAATGTTGCCTATTATCCAAGTCAGATAACAGTGATCCAAGTACATACTAACATTTGTTACGCGTACCACAACCTAGATTTCCTAGTCCCTAAACCTAATCAACACGTTGCACCAAACTGTTTTAGGAATATTCGAAACATACATCAAAATAATTCATCTCGTAAATTAACGATAATCAAGTGAGACAGTCTTAACCGTCCGTCCCACGAAACAAGCACGTAGTCCAACACAACCTTCGTCCTACGCCCTACAAAGTTCCTAACCCTCATTTTCAACCCTTATTTCTTTCTCCACACATATCATAATCAAACAGTTACGATTTTTCTCATGTGATAACAGTTGTACCAACTTTTTGTGATACATGGGTACGTGATCAAGTTCGCACTCACCTATAAATTCCAAGCATCGAATCACTTGATCTTCCACCATCATTTTCCCATCTTGACAGTGCTGTAGCGGAAATAACGCGATGAAATGCCACCGTTGTGCGGAGGAGGGATCACGCAGGTTCGTGGTTTCGAGAACAACCTCGAGATCGAAGGGCTTGCGAGATTCGCCGTTGATCAACACAACACCAGGCAGGTCTGATTTCGTTCTGTGATTTTCAATTCCGATTCCATGAAATTATTTGCTTCGCTTTTTTGTATCCTGTGAATTTTTTCCTTGAAATATTTGTTGTTCTTGAGATCGGAGTTGAATAAGGTTAAAGAATCAAATTACTAATGAACCTTTTTCCGTCCACCTGGTTTAACTAAAAAATAGGGATAGTTACATAGTATAATGACCACGAATTATCTATTAACACATACACTTGATTCGCAAGCGCTGATCACGGCTTGTAGTCGAGGTACTTCACTGTATAGATTTACCCCTTGGTTGTAGAAGGATGCTTGTTTGAGTGTATAAGACCCATATTTATACGTTGCTTGGGTTGCTTTGACGACCGAATACTATCAGGGGGTTCCTTCTGGTTCGATGGAGAAGAGATGTTAATAGAGTTGTGGTTTTTGGCAGAACGCTCTGCCTGAATTCAAGAGGGTTGTGAACGCTAAGGAGCAAGTGGTAGCGGGAAGCATGTACTATATCACGCTCGAGGTGACAATGGGGGCAAGACCAAAATCTATGAAGCAAAAATTTGGGAGCAGCCATGGATAAACTTCAAGGAGATCATGGAGTTCAAGCACATTGAGGATGTTGCCGCCGCAAATGGATCTGATAGTTAAGTTGAATATTGAGTTCTGATATTATGCATGTGCGTCATCCTGCTAGCTGCTGTTTAGAGGGAACAATTTCTAGCTGTTACGATTTGGTTCAAGTGGACTTGTGTTGCCATGCTAAAGATAAAAAATACGCCTGTTTCAAAGTTTAGTAGGAAGGACAAAAATAGCGTGGCTAAAGCGGCCTGTAACCCTGGAGTGATTGGCAATCCTCATGTGTGCACCATTTTTTCCAATACGCAATGTTCTCATGTGAAATTATTTCCTGCGGGTGTTGAACATACTGCAATATGGCATGATGATGCAGAAGAAACATAACCTTAATATATATGTAACTGGAGTCTATATCTTTAGAAATAAAACCCTTTGGCTCCTGTCAAGTTGAAATATTTTGTTTCCCTGTCAGGATTATGGATTAACCAACCACGTGATATTTGGTTGAAGACACACTGTTAAAACTAATGGTGAAGCCATCATTGTAACTTCGTCAGTTCATTGTCTTCAGCTGTGGATCATCCAGTCATGCACATAGGAGTGTAGTCAAGTTCTCTTCAGCAGCCGACCTTACGGCATTCGGCTGCAAGGAGCATACCAAAATGCACGGCGAAACTGTCGACTCTTGCAATCTACAGCCATTTGCAGCATAAGCTGTTCAAATTCTCAGCTGCTTTGAAGCAGTCGAAAAATAAATCAGACTCAAAGGTCAGTACGTGAAAGATTATAAACATTCTGAGTAAGGGATATACTCATAGGCACCAAACAATGACCAATTTAATTGACATGAAGCAATTTACAAAACAGTGGAAAGGCAAACCAATCAAAAACTATAAATAACAATCTGAATCTAAATATTTTCCATTGAGCTTAGAAAGTAATAAAGACAGAGAATAAACTATCAAAAACAGTTCAACATAATCTTCTAGATCGTTATGTAATCAGCATGCCTAAGGGACTACCACTAAGAAAAACCACAAGCAATCCTACAACGTTTACTGGGTCATCTTTCCTCATCATAATCGTCTGCATCGTAGTCCTCTTCACGTTCATTTTACTCTTCTTTGACCCCTCGTCCACAACATGATCTTCATTGTCATTCGTTTTCCTGAAGGCAAAAGAAGTTTATTATTATTCCATTCTTCAACCCAAACGAACAGTAACAGAACTAAGGACAACCACAGCAGATCATTGTTCAAACCTTCTCTTTGCAGCAGATCTGTCATCCGCCCCACCATTTGAAGAGCCCAAATCCGGAACTCTGCTCACAGTTTCCCTCAGGAAATCAAACTCGTTGAAGTTCTGCACACATTGTTTTCTGGGACGAACAAAATGTATCTTTTTGTTAGCTTAACTCTACCAAAATAACTGGCATAAAATGCTTATGATTTCAATAAACTGCCCTGTTCAAAAAGACTATGCTGCAAGGAATCTGTAAAGTAAACATCATCTACCCAGAACCTAAAAGGTGGAAGCAAAAACAAAAGAAATATCGTTGCAAGTTGGTGGCCCGTAACCCAACAATGGGAACCTAAAAGGTGTATCAGCACAAATCTTTGTATTCTTTTTAAATGCTAAACCGTTCTTAAAATATTTATACATGGACGATTGGCAGAAAGAAATAAATCACTCACATACAGATGCACCGAATTTATTGTCTTGGCACCTCTTTGCAAGGTAACTTCATGGGTTCGACGACAGAGATCATGAAGAAACAATTCCAAAGCTTTGGCTGCATGAATTAGAAGGCAAGGAAACTGTCAGGACATCACAGAATTACAAGTTACCACGTGAACAAATAACAAGAAAAATGCATTATGCTCCACTTACAGACTAACACAGGCACCGCCATAGCAATTTTCCCAACGTCTTCATCAGTCTGCATTATCTTCTTGATACGGGCCTATAACAAGGGGAAGTAGCTTGATACAGGGACATTTAAAAGAAGCAGAAAATATGCATAAAATTGGGAAGATAAAACAAAGAGTTGCTCTCATAAGATTAAGGTCAGTGCAAACTATCAGAAAAAATGAACGTAAACAGCCAGAAAGCTTCAACTGGTGAAGAGAATATAAGGTAACCAGGTTTTGTAAAATGACATAATACGTCAAGCTGCCTACTCACGTGATCTGATCTGGATAACCGGTATTGTGTCATCAGGGACAAAAATAATGAATACTGTGGAGACTACAATCTAGATATTGCAAAGAGTTTATAACAAAACGACATTAAAACTCCCACATATCACCAACATAACATTTGCCATCATAGAAAAGAAGGTTTGTGATATACCTTATGATGGAACATATTCTGTGCAGAAGCAATAAAAATTGGCAATTTAATGTTATCGATGGGTTACGCACGACAATATCAATGTCAACTCTTGTGGGTTCTAACAGGATATATGAAACCTGCATAGCAAAGTTAATTTAATTGCACGCCAATAGGCAATGAACTACTATTATAGTTTAGATTAATCATCCAGATCCCTTTCTGAGTTAGTTGTCCATGAGTATTGCCCGTTTCCTAACGAGAATATCGGAACGTTCATTTAACCGAGTTCAAAACAATGGGCATCCATACACAAAATGGACTTCATAGTTCAGCACCATATCCATATTGACAGTTACAACATCGAGCATCGAGCATCTCATCCAAAACATGTAGCCAGATTTTACAAACTTCTGCCAACACTATCCTGTTGGAAACCCTAAATACAATGGCACTCAGACCAATTGTTATAAGTCCTTGCCAACATATGAAAGAAAAAAAAAACATATTACGGCAAGAAAACAAAAACAGAACATTAAAACAAACACGAAACATCTCAATCAACAAAAGCAATTTAAAAATAATCAAATCATCGAACCAAAACATCAACAGCAACACCGAAGCAACACCGAATATGAAAACGGTGACACCGAATACTCACCGCCGGAAACCGAGTATCGAGTCTCTTCCTCATCCCGTCGATCAAAACCCTAACCACAAAAACAAAATCACCGCCGAATATCACAAATCTCGACCGAGATCTTTGAATCAGGTGCAGGTCAGCAAATCAACACACAAATCTTCGATAGAAATCTCTATTTTTCACCCGAAATCGTCCGCCAACGACGAAGAAGAATTCGCGGACGCGATTCGCCGATCGCGATTGTCTCTCTCTTCGTGTCCGCGCTGTTCCGTTTCTCTCTCTAGAACGATCGGCGAGCGACGACGCCGCGGCGAGAAGATCTCTGACCGTACACGTGTGTGATCGCGATTGGTGTTTCACAGCCTGCGATGATTCGAGGGGAAAGTTGAAGATATATACGTTTTGAGGTGGCGTCCACGTTTTCTTTTCTGGATTTTTAATGGAAAACATGATATGAGTGAAAAAATTTAACGTGCAAAAATTAAGGGACCGCATATGATACTAGTAACTTATTCTCCCCTCCCTGAAAAATTACCGTCTCTATAAAATTATAATATTTATTTAAAATATTTATAATGATTATAATATTATAATATCTATATCGTATAAATTCTTTATTATTTTCGTTATTTTTTTTTTTTACTCCTTTCACTTAAATAATTCAAATGATAATTTGATTATTTTTTCTGAATTTAACATACACATAAATTATTTGTCAAGTTAATCGATTATAATTTTATTGGGAGGGAGAAAATTCAATAATATCCGTCTCATTATAACTATAAATCTTGCTTAAACTATACTCCGTAATATTTGAGTAAAAATATTACGCTCTTATATTATTTTCATTGCATATTGATTGTATCGTTTAGTTACATAGACAATAAAATCTTTTGAGCTACGAATCATCCGTCAGACGATCAAATATATATATATATATTTTAAATTTAAATTAAAGGTAATTCAATTTATATACTATAACCTTAGATCTTTTTTAATTAAATATATCATTGAATATCAAATGAAAACGATATTTTTTATAATACATATTGAATAA
This sequence comes from Drosera spatulata, assembly GCA_035668315.1. Lineage (NCBI taxonomy): Eukaryota > Viridiplantae > Streptophyta > Magnoliopsida > Caryophyllales > Droseraceae > Drosera > Drosera spatulata. The sequence goes on from JAOVYX010016617.1 coordinate 41,625, forward strand.
TATAATTATTATATTTTTTTATAATCTCTATAAATTAAAGGAGTATTTCAAATTACATCATCCAATTTCAATAACACTTCTTCTTTTCTCTTCTTCTCCCCTCCTCTCTCTCACATATGTTCAAGAGTAAATTATAATTTAACCAAAAATTAACACTTATATTAATCTTTGTGCATGATATTAGCTGGGTTATTATTATTTTGTTTTTCAAGAAAAGGAAAAAAATAATAGAAAACTTTGTGATGGACATACACATGTGATATATCTATTTAGATGATGCAATTACAGCAACATTTTTTTTCTATATAGTGTCGATTTCAAACCTCAAAATTCAGATCATAAGATTCAAAACACCTTTTTATAAAATATATGTCATATAATTAATCTTGTTTCTTTTTTTGATGAATGATCATTTTTTATAAATTTCAATAACATGATCATCATTATAAAATTATTTTATATATTCATTCTGTCCCAAATAAATTACGATAAATTAATTTGATATAACAAAGCTCTTTGACTTGATGATTTTTTCTATATTGTTTGGTTTGATTTGTGAGTGAATTGAGAGAGAGAAAAAATAAGAAAGATTACAGTAGAATTATGAATGAGTAATAAAAAAAAAAACCCAATGATGATGTGACATAAAATACTAGATATTTGAGATTTTTCATCTTATAAAAATTATTAAATATAAAAATGTTATAATTTATATGAAAAAATCAAATTTAATAATATATCATAATTTATATAGAACGCAATAAATATAACTTTATCATAAAACATTCCTACCTCATGATTTTAATTACGACTTAAATTATTTTACGGATTTATCCCCATTTCCCTTTAATTTTGGGCCTTGCTAGTTACAACTTCCCTTAATCCAACAATTACGTGGCCATATTATCGGATTCGTAAAAAACCCTAATTCGTCGATTCGGTTTCAGCCTCTCTCGCAAATCTCTTCATTTCTCCCCGTTCGCATCCTCTCATTTCCTCTCTCGCCAAATCGAAAGTTTCCCCCAAATCTCCGATCTCTCCCGCCCTCGCCCGATCCAATCACTCGATTCCATCTCTTGTTACAAGGTTCGATTCTCCTTTTCCTCATCGCGCTTCATCGATTTCTCTCTCGATTCTCTCCTCCTTTCGCAGAATTCCTGGCCCTTGTCTCGATTCGTGATCTGATCGGATTTGTTTCAATGATTGGATGATTGATTGATTGTCGTATCGTGTTTGTTTATTGCGATTGGTTTTGGTGGATTGGAATCTGATGATGGTTGGGGTGAATCCCGGGGTTGAGGTTTGAGATTAGGGTTTCGATGTGGATTTGTGCTTTGTTTCGGATTGGTTTTGTTTTGTGATTGAGGTAGCTGGATTGATGGATTTCGAGGTTCGTTTGGCGGTTGAGGATTCGTCCTTGGTCAAAAAGTTGGGTTTGTTGGTCGGTTTTGAAATGAAATGGGAGCAATTGGTCTATATATGTGTCTTGAATTTAGAGTGTGATCGGGGAAAGAGATTGCAATGCAAATGGACAATTAAATATTATTTTCTGTACCGGGAAAATTTAAGATCAGATTGATATGTCGCTGGGTTATGAGGAGGCTTCCTTTCCCTATATCTTCCGGTTTCTATTCTTTTATTAGGTTTCAAGGAGCTAATCAGCACAGCGGATTATGATACAGATCGTGGGTTATTACCGTTTGATAGTTTTGGTTTTCTTGCATTGATGATGATGTAACAGTGTTCTAAAAGGATTAGACAGTGTATGGCAGTCTTGCCACCTTCAAGGTGCTAGGCGACTGCTGCGATGAGGCAATTAATTGAAATAGTAATATTATGTAGGTACACGATATCTCTAGAACATTTGTGGAAAAATCATTGGCTGGCTTGGGTCGATCTTGGTTTTCTAGGAATGCGTTAGGTCTGTTCGGTGAACCTTGATAATCCTAAAGGTGAAGTGAGTACTGTTTTCTGTAACTTTCTTCATAAGATCCCTTAACTATTTTAATTTTATATGCTTTCTTCAAATTCATGTGAATGGATGTCTTGAATGAGATGATTATGATTGTTTTACTCTCTCTTATGCTCTGTTGGACATAATTCATCTTACAACTTAACGCTTTGATGGTAGTGTCATGGCGCATTCATCATTGATATTTACTGAACACTTTCCTGTTTGCATCTCAGGAATTTATACCTGTCGGGAAAAATGTCTACCAAATCCAAGTCAAAGGACAAGAGGGCAGGAAAAGAACAGAAGGCTTCTTCCAAGGCTTCTGCGATTGTAAGTGCAACTAGTGGTATTCCAACGAGTGCTTATAATCCAGTTTTGGGTACATTCCACACCCTTGAGCCGTCACCTACATCCTTAGCACCATCCCTTCATGTAAATGGTCGCTTCAAGAACATTGATGAATCAGATGATCACAGTGGGAGCACCAATGGCAGTGGAGGGGAGTATGATTCAGCTTCCAATAATGACAGCAGGTCTGTGGAGTCAGAAGAACAGAAAGACGAGATCCAAAATACACCGGCAAAGCAGGAGGTGGTACCAGGTGCTGATAACGAAAAACGAGAAAAAATTCGTCAGAAGAATGAGAGGAAACATCAGCGTCAGAAGGAGAAGAGAGCCCAGGAACTGCATGAGCGGTGTGGCAGCTATCTCAAATCAAGAAAGCTGGAGGCGTTGGCTCAACAGCTGGTTGGGATGGGTTTCTCTGTAGAACGTGCAACTATGGCTCTTTTACAAAACGAAGGTAAAGTTGAGAATGCAGTTGTGTGGCTTCTCGAAAGGGGTGAAGAAGCAGATAAAAGAACAGATCCAAGTCTTGATAGCTGTGTTAATGTGAAAATTGATATATCTCAAGAGCTTGCTAAGATTGCAGAAATGGAGCTACGGTTCAAATGTTCTAAGCAGGATGTAGAAAGAGCTGTAGTGGCATGTGAAGGTGATCTTGACAAGGCTGAGGAAACATTAAGGTTACAGAAGCAAGATTCACCTCCATCGATGCAGAAGTTGGAAGAAGCTAGTGATCTCCCAAGCCTGAGCAATGGCAATATATCTTTAGCTCTCAATCAAAACTTGGTGAGGCGTCTGCCAAAATCAGGTTCAAATAACATTTTACAACAGAGACGGGATGAAAAAGACTCCAACTATGCAAAAGCAGTTGTGAAAGTTGCACCTGCTCAGATATCAGTAAGCAAAAACGTGCAGCCACTAGTAAGAACTCCACAACAGAAGTTAGATTGGGCAAGGCCGCCTCTTGTGACATCGACAACTGAGAAGAGGTGGCCTGTTGGGGTATCAAGCCCTTCGGTAACATATCCTTTAGCATCTTCTCTGCAGGTTTCTAATACACTCGCAAAGGTAGAATCTAACTATGTCCCCGTGACTGGTGAAGTCAAGCCTGGAATTATGAGGGAACCAGTGGTAGTGATGCAGCGGCCACAGTCTGTAAATGCTAAACAGGCCCCTGTATCCAACATCGGTTTGTCTCCTCCAGGAACTGCTGCGGGTTGGTACCCTTCAAGTTCGGAGAGCTTGAAGCCAAATGGGCTGCTGCAACATATTCCTAGCACTAGAAGTCCGAGTCCCAACAACCTAAGCTCTAACCATTTCTATCACCAGCCAATTTATCCTCAGGCTCAGCAGCTTATGCCAGGCAGTGGATCATTAGATGTGCCGGTGATGACTCGAGGTAACACCTGGGGCATAACAGGTACATCTCCACCGCTTGCTGCTGCGTCCCTTGGTCTGTTCTCTGGAAATGGTTCCTCCTGCTATTCTGATTGGTCCACCGGCGGCGCCATGTTATCTTGCGACTACAACAACGTTGACTGGAGCTTGGATCCTAGGGCTATACCCCATAAACCAAACGGATTGATGAATGGTATGGGTTCTTTCCAGAAGAGGAATCCCCAGATCTATGAGTCAAACCAATTGGCCATGGGTGTGAAGCCTGGTATGAGACTGCTGTCGTCAAACGGAAATAGTCTACCCTTGAATGCAAATGGCTTATCCATGAATGGAAATGGTCTATCCTTGATGGGGTTGCACGACGGAGTGGATGCGACGGTTGATACAGTGCCTGCAAATTCCCGTGAGTGGACGTCTCCGTTTGAAGAGAAAGACCTCTTTAGCATACCAAGACAGTTTGTTTCTTCTCCATCGCTGTGACGTAGCGTTGGAGATGGCTGGTGAATAATGAAAAATGGAAAACGAAAGATTCAACCCATGAAGTATGTCATTGCCTTTTCATTTGGGGTTCCTTTTTATGATGTTCTTGTCCTCCGTTGTTTTCCTGTCTCGTTATTATATGGTTAATGGACCACTACTAATCAAGATTGCATTACACTGTTTAAAACTGCGAGAAGAGGGACGATAATTAGAAGAAAAAATGACGAAGGCGAGCCACAACTAGTTGTGTTCAGTTGTGCTTTGTTGGTACGTGCCTGTGGTGCAAGTGCCACGGTTGGTATTCAGTGTGTTGTGTGTTCCATTCTCGAGAACCAGGTAGGCTTCCGGCATTACACGTAACATGTGCTGTTTGTAAACGAAGCTTTTTATATCAGCAGTATTGCATTCCACACGGTACCAGCTACGTTTGTGAGTCGATTCAATAGCTTATCCATAAACAATATAGTCGAGATCTAAATCCTGGATCGATAAAACGATAAAGACTCGTCATTACATCTTCAAAACTGATTGGTCATTTTTAAGCATAGCCGATAAAAAAACGCATGGGTCAGATTATCCAAACCCATACATATAAGGAAAAAAATCAGAGGTGCTGTATGAAAAAAATAAACATAAAAAAACAAGAAAAAGTAAACCCTGTATATTTTACCTAAAATAATTTTAAAAAAATACCAATAAAAAAATTAAAGCCTTTCAAAAATCAAACAAATAACATAAAAAAATCAAGATAAATCTTAATCATTGAATCAAAATTCAATAACTATGATTGACAAAATCGACAACAGCACTGCTGCTGTCATTGCTGCTACAGCTGCCGATCCCACTCCTACGTATAATAGGTAAGGTACCCTGCCTTATCAGCTTCACTCCCAAGTCCCAACAATATGTGACTGAGAGCTCAAGTCTTGCAACTTTTTCCCAACCAAAAATCTGTAAGCAATTGAGAAGAGAGGAAGCAGATGATCAACTCCATGGGGTTTTCAAGCTCTTCACCTCCCATGGCAATGCAAACCCCAGCCCATTTTTATACCCAAAACCACAGCTTCACATTGCAACATCAGCTAAGAAAACCCTTTAACTCAATTAGAACAACAAGCCCATTATCTTCTTCTTTGTGTGCTTCCACTAGTTTCTACAGGTTTTCTTTGGTGAAGTGTCTGTCTCAGAAGCAGTCCACCCAGCAGCCGCCGTCGCCACCGAAGACGGAGGAGGAGAGGGGGAAGGAGGAGGTGTATAGCTTTGAGAGGTTGTTCTCGAATCTGAACCAGGCAACTTTGAAGAGAGCCTGGTAGGTGCTATGGATATTGTTTTGTGGTTTTGGTTTGTGGGTTGAGGGTTTGGACAGGGTTTTGAGGTCGTTTTGTTTTGGTTTTTGATTTGCAGGTAGTGTAACCAGTGCGGTTTTTCTTGTTGCTGGTACCGCGGTGAGGCTTGGTTTTGGATGTGATCTATTGTTTTGTGTTATGGGCATTCCTGTTTAAGTAATGGTATGAGGGGTTGATGATCATTGGTTCGTTGAGGGTTCGAGTTAACTTGATTCATAGTGATGCGTGTATTGAGCAATTTGTTCTTTACTTATTAATCCATTGTTGAATGTTCCGGCTTCAAGTGGAACCTGAAGTGGGAAATTGCATACGACCTCGTCTTGTAGAATTAGACATTCTTTTTGTTTGTGCAGAGAGATGTGTATGTTATCTAGACATCCTTGGTAGGATTGTGTTACCTATAGACTGAGCTCCTCCTCCATAATTGAGAACATCAGAGTCCTTTGACAGCATAACATCAATCCTCTGATTTTTTTATCAAATTCCTGATCAAGGTGATATGGGCAAGAGGGGATATGAGTTCATATGACATCCCATATGCCTGGTGACTTCTTATCATGTTATCTATTGTCAGAGATACTAAACTCATATCGAAATTTGGGTAAAACATGTAGTAATGTAAATAGATCATAGATCTCTCCTCCTATCCTCAATAGGTTTGAGGAGAGAACAAAAATACCTGACACCATGTGCAAGTTCGTCGTTTATTTAGTGTCTTACAAGTCTCATAGTCTACCTTCACCAACGTTACTTATTTTCTCAAGTGAACTATGTTTCTTTTTTTTCTTTTTTCTTTTTTTGTGACTTTTGTCTCTTAAATTCTACTATAATTTGTTACAGCTGTTGTCTCATGATTCTTGCAGGTTGGTGCAGGAATCCTTGCAATCCCAGCTGTGACGCAGGAGTCTGGGTGGGTTCCTGGCCTCTTCAGTTGCGTGTATTATTTGCTGGATATTTATGGTAATATTTCTTATACTGTCTGTGAATTCTGGGTCTTGTTTGATCTGATTATACATGTAATAGATAAATCTTTGCCCCAAAAAAGAAATAAAAAATTCATCTCCTCTATGTGAATACTGAACTCAGAAATCCTTTTCTGTAAGAAGGTATAGGATTTAAAACAACAAAGAATGACTAATTCGTTTCGACTATCATAACATGGGTTGCTCAATTGCGTAGGTGGTGACTGGACTGCTTATTGCCGAAGTAAACATCAGAACGATGTGTGAATTGGGTTCTGGTGGTGTCTCCTTGGTATGCTATACTTCAGCATGTTATAATACTCAAATCACAAAGAATTCAAACCTGCATATACTTCATCCGGCATTCTTTTTCTGTAACGTTGGACTTTTCTCTGACATACTGTGCTTTTGAATCATGGATACAACTTTTGGGTACTTGTGCCTTTGAAAATTGAATATTAGAATTGAATCCTGTAATTGCCGTCACTCTGGTTTAATCCTTCTTTTCTTGTTTCGTCGTTTATTCAGATTTCAATGGCACAAAGAACTCTGGGGACAGCTAGAGTGCAAGTAGCTTGGTAAGCATGTTCTGATTTCTCATTGTGCTTGTAAGTAGAAACTCCGATTTCCTAATCAATGAAATAGATCCCTTTCAATTGCAATTCCCTGCCAGGCGATTGTTGTTTAGCTGCTAGGTATAACTACTTTGCATTCAGGGCCACACATTTACATTGCCCGGGGGACTAGGAGTCAGGATTTAATCTGTAGGTCGAGTTAATCAGGAGGCGGGTTCTTGTTGGGGTACATGTTTGGAGCTTTACTTAACAAGGGTTTTCGGTTCGGATATTACCTGGCAAACTACTTGGATCGCTTGGTGATTCTGTGTATGGTTTGAGTTCAACCAAAATTAGGTTTGATGATGCTCTAACTTGATGGAACAAATCAGAAGAGTAAAATTCCGTATAGTATCCTAGAGGTACTCACCCTAAATCTTTTTATGAATTATGGAGAATTTCTGAATGTGTGTGCTGTGTTGCAGCTGGCCCTATATTTTCATCCATTATGCACTTCTTGTTGCTTATGTGTCTCGCTCTTCAGATATTTTGGCAAACAACCTCGGTATTCCATTGTACGGAGTTTGATTCTCCTTTCTAAAATTCTTTTCCTATCTTTCTGTTATTTGGTGCTCATGATGTTGATTCTTTCAAGTAGTTGAACCTTTTTTTTTCGAAAACAGATGGGAAAGTGGAGCCTTGTTCTCATTGTCTTTGGGAGGAATATGCTACTTTGGCAGGTGATCTTTTTTCTTTTTCTTTTTCTTTTTTCTTTTTCCCTTCCTCGAGTCTAAGCCTCTTCTTTTTGGGTTTCAACTTGATTAGTCATCTTTACTCGGATCCATAAACCTAGCAGCAATTTGCTTCGAGTCATAGGCCAGATGGCCTGATCGTGCAAACCATGGTCAACTTCGGAAGCTTATTGATGAGCTTTTGTGCAATGATCAGTGCTTTTTGATCTGTGATTCTCCACTTATATGTGTTAGTATTACTTCATGCAGTTATGAATTTTGAATAAAAAATAATTCATTTTATTTGATTTTTAGCCAGCGGCTCATCGGCGCAGTGAATGATGCTCTAGTCTTTGGGATCATCATTTCTTTTGCAGCTCGTGGTATAGTTCCCACTGTAATTTATTGACTTGAATATAATTTCATCAATTTGAAGCAGCCAAAACACAGAAAAACATTTCCTTTATTCTGTCACTGGACCCTATGTTCTGCACATCTAACTTTATCAATGCTTAATAGGAAGTGATAATTTCTGTGCAGCAAGGCCCTTTCTCATCTTTTGAAATGGAAGATATTTAGATCTTGTAGGTCGTCGCGAGTGGAGACCTGCATTGGGATGCTCTCTTGAAAGCCAACTTTGAGGCTGTTCCTGCTAGTCTGCCAATTATAGCCCTGTCATTTGTTTATCAGGTACACCCCTCTTCCCTAATCCAAGTATACCATGAAACGATTCTAAATCGATTTTCACAGAATGTGGTTCCTGTTCTCTGCACAAATCTGGAGGGAAATCCATCAAAAGTAAGGTGAATACTGTACTTTTTGACGCTGCTAATTTATCTCTAATTATTTGTCACTTTGTGCACTGAAGTTGTTTACATTTTTCTAGCGGACAAATCGGCATGCAAGTCAGGTTTTGGTAGGGGAATTAACGATTAATCTATGTTTTGTCCTAGGACTGCTATTGTTCTTGGTACTGCTATTCCGCTACTTCTGTTTCTTGTTTGGAATCCTGTTATTCTTGGTACTATTAACTTGGACGATGGAGGAGAGAAGATTGTTGATCCTTTGCAACAGCTAAGGTCGAGTAATGGAGTCGTGGGAGTGAGTTGTTAATGCCTCTTGATTTGTTCACTTCATTGAGACTCATGATAGAAAATGATCAATGATATCATGAGCCATGAACTTCTCCTGATGCAGCCAATAGTTGAGACCTTTTCACTGCTTGCCATTGCGACATTGTATATTGGATTCGTTCTGGGACTCACTGACTTCCTGGTAGACTGTGAGTTCCTTTGCTCTGGCCTTTCCTCTTCCCATTTTCTCATGACAGCCAAACCTCTTGCGAAAAGCTACTAAACATTAGGATGACCAAACTGAAATCATGTTGTGCAGCTCTTTGTGATGAATGGTTTGCTTGTTGAAATTATATGTACCCTGATATCTTTGAAGACCCTTGTACTGATTGGTTCACTTTTTGTTTCAGTGTTGAAGCTACCTATTGGTGAGAATCGGCCCCTGCCTTACCTGCTAACTCTTTTCCCACCAGTGGGACTAGCGCTTCTGAACCCCGAGATATTCTTCAAAGCTCTGGATTTCGCAGGGACATATGGAGGTAAAACTACTCGTTGTCAATATCAATGATCTCAGCTTGTTCCTGTCCAACTGGAATTGCAAACCCTATTGGTACCACATTCTTGGGACATTGTTCCCAAGTGTGATTCCTGTAGGATCCCCACGATATATTCCACAATCAGCATCCTTAATATGAGATCCTGCGGATAAAACTTGCTCTATCATCTCGAGGAAACAAGCAATATGCTCAATCAATGCATTTTTTTGTAGTGCTGGTGCTGTTTGGACTTCTTCCTGCTGCCATGGCTTGGTTGGATAGGTACTCAACTTCATCAGAATCCCCGACGCTGCCATCCCTGGTTCCAGGCGGAAAGCTTACACTTTCCTTTGTGATTGGCGGAGCCAGTTGGGTTATTGTCTCCGAGATTCTCGAGAACTTCACACACACAATGACTTGTAGACTTGTAGTATGTATCATTGGTTGGATTTTACGTGATGAAGTGGAAACCTTGCAAAGTATTATATTTTCACACTCATCAAAATTTGAATGGATGATTGACCAAACTTGGGTTCCATTGATGTCCATTGGGTACTTGTACAGTGGTATTCACGATTATTAGCTTTGAAAAGTAGAAAGGCCAGAGAATGAGGATCACGTTTGTCCTCGAGGAACGAGACAAGCCCAAAAAGCTGGGGGCAACTCAAAATAGATGATCCAGCATAGAGTAACGCCAAAACTTCAGTTTTAACAGGTTTGTTCTTTTGTTATAACTAGACAGACAAATGATCCGAAGACCATCTCTCACGACCAATAAAACAGTCATTATAACCCCAGAAAGGATGGCGATTATTAAATAAGTTCAAGATCTTGGTAAACGTATAGAGCAAAAACCACATGACACACCTCCAAGTGTGATCCGTGAAACTATTTTTCCACGGATCAGATCTGTTCTTCAGCTCCGGAACAAACTAAACGCACTCAAAACAAACGGCGGACACGGATAGGATATGACAATCCCCATGGGGAAGCTAAAGTTCACTAAGCAATAGGCAAAACAATAATGGTTTGTCTTAGATTTTGTTGAAGGCAACGATATCACAGCTCTGGATGTACTCATTGCACGGCTCAACGGTGAGACGCTCTTCGATGATGGTGTCCACGGAGACGAGGTCATCCACAATGGTCATCATAATCTGCAGTTTCTTAATGCCATAGCCGACTGGGGCCAATTTCGCTGTGGCAAGTACAAGAGAAAACCATGTGTCATGGATCTGAACATTTCAGCAAGAAAAGGAGAGAAGATGTTTTATAATGGCATTAGCTTACCAGCTCCCCACAGCAAGCCTTCCATTTGGATGCTGCGGACAGTCTCTTCAAGCTTCTTCATGTCTGTCTCATCGTCCCATGGTTTCACATCCAAAAGCACAGAAGATTTTCCACCTGAAAGTTGAAATCGTCAGTTGTCGAATCAAGATGCCAGACCTGTTCACAACCATGTCAGGCATGTAGAGGTCTAAGCAAATCATACTCTCTTTCTTCTTCGAGGATGACATCTTAGCTGCCTCTCTCTCTTCTGCTGCCTTCTTTTCCTCCTCAGTCTCGTCTCCAAAGAGATCGAGATCATCATCATCATCTCCTGCGGGAGCATCCTGGGAAGAATAAAGAGCAGACCAATGTTTAGTTGTGCATATACAACAAGAAAGATCTTGACTAGATATGCATTGAAATAAAATCAACAAATGCAAAAGATCCAGCACATCTGCCTAGTACTGCCATCGTTCGCCTCATTCATCCCTCTTAATGATAAAAATAGCTAGTCAATCCTGAATTCTCTACTGGTTACTCATATATTCCGCCTGATCAACTATTAAGAAGTCATATGCAATACACATCTAGTGCGATGTAAGCTCATGCTCTCACCAAGTAACTAATTCAGCTTCAGCAGATATTTCCGATACTATAACCATTCAGCTTATGGATGAGATGATACATGCATTAGCTACAAGAAAACTTGTTACATTGGCAACATCAACACAGACAATTTACGCGACAAGGAAAGAACAGAGGAAAAACCACCTTCTCCTCCTTGACTGGTGCAGCATCCACTGAGGTAGCATGGCTGCCAATCTTTACACCAACAGCTTTTCCAGGAAACCTGCACAAATTATCAACCAAAGCTAATCAATCACGGAAAATAACCAAACTAGTCTGATACAAACATCTTTGGAAAAGAGAACATGCTCAAGTCACACCACCCAATCGTACTTTCAAGAATAAAACCAAGCAAAACCGACAAGACGATCCAAGAAAGCAACACTGCGATGATCTCACTCACTGATCTGTTTCCCTAATCAACAGATGAAATGACAAAACCAATACCCAGCAAGACACTATCCGCACACATAGCAGTGCAATCGCAAGACCACACCAAAAAATCATGAATCGACAAAAAAGCACTTCGAAACCGAAACCGAAACCGACACCGACCTTGCGACGAGACTCGACTGGACGAGCTCGTACCACTTCCCAGCATTGGGGAACTCATCCCCTGGCTTCCCAATCACAGCCGCATACACCTTGATATCATCCTTTGTAAACTCATCCCTGCACTTAAAACACAATCACATCAACACAAAAACCCTGATTTTACAATCACAGCAACATCAATTCAACTAAATTGATCCATCGATCGATCGATTTATGGATTCGGTACCCGGCGATGTAGGATTTGCCGGAGAGGTGAGCGTCGAGGGACTTGAGGCCTGATTCGGCGTGCAGATCGGCGAAGACGACGGCGGCGGCCATGGATTTGAGTCGATTGACGACGGAGAAGGAAAGGATGGTGAAGCTACGAAGTTGGAGTGGGAGGCGGAGAATTGATTGTGATCTGCAACAGGTTATATATAAACCCTAGTGCTTGTGCTCGTTGAAAATTTACTCTCGTTTTTTCTTTATTGTAAGGCTATTTCCAGTGAAACTATCGCATTCGATATCTCTATCATGACATATATATATAGTTAAATTTTAATAATTAATTAAATTTCAATAATTAAAATTAAAACAAAATCAATCAAAAGATGAGATTAAATATTTATTTTATAATCTCAGTTATTTATTCTTATATTTTAATCTCAATCGTTGAATTTTAATTAGATACATATATGTCATGACATAAATATGTTTTTATTTCATATGATTCAACATACACACATATATATTATATCTATTGTGTTCCAAAAAATGTTACTTTTTTACCAAAATTATGAATTTTCATAAAATAATCTTGCCTTCGTCGAATAAAAACTAGTGCAATATGAGGATCAGTTATTGTAAAATTATTACTTCCTTCGTTCCAAAAACATTATATTATTTTGACTCAGCACATACGATGATAGAAAATTTGATCGATGTTTCAAGACGATCAAACATTGTATTTTGAAAAATATCATGAAACTATAACCGTATACCAATAAAAAAATTAAATCTTGTTATTTAGAGGAGCAATAAAATTCCCCAAATTGCATGCTAAATAATACAAGGAGAAAAAAAGATTACAACAGTTATGAAATGAAATTAATATAAAATAATAATGATAGACACATTTATATTATGTTTGATAAATTAAGTTCCAACATCCCCGCTTAGACTTCTGCACATCACGATGAGAGCCATGAAAACACTAGTAAGATGCAGTCAACTGGCAACCCAGCCATTACTCGATTTCTCAACATGGACTAACCAGCTCAAGAGTACATCTACGAACATGGCCAATGCAGTGAATATAATTTACAATGCAGATTAACATGGAATAGAGCCATACAGGCTTCACAAACAATAACATCTATTCATACAGTACAATGAGGATGCAAAAACAGAGCAGGTGATGATTTGTTCCTTTGCTCAAAAAGAAAATCTACCTCTTTGCAATCTTAACCGGAAAGTTCAATACAAATCAAGTCGAAAAAATCATGTTGATACTTGATCAAAAACATGCCTGCATCTGTTATTATCATAAGCAGAACCAGGGATATGGCTTTTGCTACTGCATGCATCAGCTTCGCTAGGATCTGAGTTCCTTGCATTAACAGCAGCTTATATCTTCGTTAAGATACTGGCTTACGTCAAATGTGATGGATTCGTCGAACCTGCTGGGTGCTGTCTGCTGTCCGAATCCAAAAGAGTCGAGTAAGACATCAGGTCTTTGTTCCCTCAACCCTGCTGAAAAGTCCATTAGTGCTTCGAGGTTTTCAATGAATTCTGCATCAATCACAAGATAATCACTTGGAGCAAAATCCCAGATGAAGATGCAATACTCCAACATAGTGTCACTTAAAGGTGAACTGCGCAAAATTATTGTTGCATAATTATGACATCTGTGAGTCTATATCATGAGCATCAGGTCTCAAAGAGAGCGTATTTATAAAAGCAAAACTCTAAGTTGAAAAGTTGCACCTGGCATGGCTTCAGTCGACTGGGATTGGAAGGGTGGACTCCGCGTGACAGTGTGCTCGAGGAAAGTAGATGCTGCAGTATTGCTATGGGGTGAAATTGAGTCACCACAACTTTCCCTTTTGACTTCATTGGCCTGGGATGAAGATTCCACCAAGTCGCATGTTTCTGAAATCCTTGTATGTGAGCTGTTCTTCGACGTCTTCAATAATATGGACTCACGAACCACAGCATCTAGGAGACCACTGCTTCGTGGTGACGGGCAACTTGTCCAAGTCTGCTCACTGCAAGGAGACTGGATCAGAGTATCAACTGACTCAAGTGGAGGCAGAAGTGGGGAGCTAGGAGTTCCCCAGCCACCTCCATGAGACGCTGAATATTGGAATGAAGGGAGCTCCGACTGCAAAGCCGTTGGAATCGGCTCTGAAGAGGAGGCATTTCCAGTTATAGAGGCATGGTTGCCATGAAGCGAATCAGCATAATAGTTACAAGAGGACCAATAAGGTAAGCCTAGGTTCGGATAAGCAAATTCCTGTTGCGGCTCATATGAAGGGAAAATGATGCTGCTGCTTCCACTGGAGCTAGAGAACACGGTGTCAACTTCTCGAAGGCGTTTATGAGGAAGCCTCGGTGGGAAGTTGTATCCAAAGCTTTGTGATGAGTTGACACCTCTATCAAACATGTAGCCAGCAGGTATATCTGATAGCTCCGGCGCGTAGCTTAAAAGACCTTGACTAAGAGCCATGTACTTGAAGTCTATGTTGGAAATATCAAAGCTACAGGTCATGGAAGCATCGGAACGATTTTCTTCTTGTTGCTGGCCTGAGTACTGATTTTGTGTACTGTTGTTCACAGCTTGGGCGATTTCTGGAGGATAAATCGGTTTACCAGAACGCTGTAGGCGCTTCATCCTTGTATTCCAGAAGTTCTTTATCTCATTATCAGTTCGGCCAGGGAGCTAAAAAACACAAAGAGAGCAGAAATTAGGAACAAACCAGGAAACTGATCCATAAATGTGCAGGCTACTTGCTCAGTGGCTTATGCGCCGAACATTTCACAAAAAACTTGGAAGGTTTCACATTTAGACCCACAGAACCAAAGATAAAATTGAACTGAAGTGGTCAATAACTTATGAATGTAAGACTTGTATCAAGATTCTATGCCAAAAACGACAGTGTAATAAGAGGCACATGCCACAGATGGCATGTGCAGTATAGCTACGTATATCAACCTTGATTCATAGGTATCCAACAAGGGGGTTCTATGAGTACCTCTAGCGCCATTCGAGCCCACTTATTTCCCATATGAGCATGGAGTTCTATGATACGGCTTTCTTCCTCCGGAGTAAATGGACCCTTTTTCAGGTCCGGTCTCAGGTGATTCGCCCATCTAAGACGGCAGCTCTTCCCACAACGTGCTAGTCCTGCACGCTTTTGAACAGCATTCCAATTTCCCTCACCATATGTGTTGACATAGTCCGCCAAAATTGCATCTTCTTCTGGTAACCATGGGCCTTTCTTCAAAAGAAGTTCTCCTGATGAGCTCTCATCACTGCTAGCCTCATCCGCTGCAGGGGAATTCTTTCTTGATCTGGATGTCTTCTTATTCTTAGTTCCACTTGTAGTATCACTCATCAGGTCAGCCGCCAAACAACAGCTGCAAGAGAGGAACCAGATTTTCACGCGAATGTAACCAGGGTCAGGAGCATATGGCAAACATGGAATGCATACAAGCATAGAATCAAAATTTTTGAAAGACAACGCAAGAATATGTTATCATACAGAAATTGGCAAATTCAAGTTTAAAGAATTTCTTCGGGGTCTGCCACATCGTAAACAGGACAGTATTTGAGCCCTAAATCATACAGACTTTTCATCGCAACTCGCATTTAGCTACATTGTTCCTGACAATCAGAAAACAATGGGATCATAGAATTGGGTAAGTGCAGTCTAACCATCTAGGCTTCTATTACTTTCCTTATAAGCAAGCCGAATTGTCGAAATCATTGCACTGAGATTGCAACCTAAATCTTTCTCTACATCAGATTTCTGTATCAATTGTAATTTTGAAAGTGATCTTACACCAAATTGAGCAGCATAATCACACAATCATAATCAAGATTGAACACAATTGATTGAACATGAACCAACCCACCACTGAATTATGCATTTGCACCCAAAAATTTCACTATTTTCAAATTAATTGAAAATTACTACAAGTAGAAAAAAGTAGAATCATCATGGCATGATCTAGTTGCTGAGTTGGGAAGCAAAATTACCTCAAAATGGAAAAAAATTGAACCCTGATGTGCAGAAAATGATAGTCTCTGATCAGATTCCAGACCCAGAAAAATAATTCCTAAAATTAATCAATCAGTGGAAATTCAGAGGATGATTTCCAAGTGGGAGCAATATGAACACCATGCCCACTTGGAAATGAGCCCCAAAAAATATCAGCCAATGAGAAAAAGCAACTATTTACCTAACATTTTCATATTTTTTCTAAACTTTTTTAAAAAGTGAAAAAAAAAAGTGTAGAGTGAAGAAAAAAACCAGGTAAAAATCAAATGGGATGAAAAATCACATAAAATTGATCAAGGGAAGAACTTGTAATGATGATACCACAGGAATATTCTGGAGCAATTAAATTAAATAGAAAAATCCACCAAATTCTCCAAAAAAAAAAATCACCTAAAATATCCTACAAGAGAGGCAATAGAGGAGGAGATAATTCGATATAAAAATCAAGAAAAATCGAGATAAATTCGGGGATATTTAACCGTAATTGATCGAAAAGCAAGGCATAAAAATGATAAATAAATTAATAAAAAAGGAAATATGAGGGGAAGAATCAGGCCAAGTCACAAGCTCACAAACATCAAGTACAATTCCCTTTCTTCACTTCTGTGATTCTCTCTGTACTTGTTCTTCGTTGAAATTTCACTTCTCGCTTTTTATTTTTTCATTTTGTGGGGTGGAGCGAGATGGGTTTTGTTTTCTTTCTGGGTTTTTCTGTTCTAAGAGAAAAAATAAATTGGCAATGACTATACTTTTGAAAAATGTAAAGGGATATTGAAATGGTGATGTCTTGATTTGGTCAAACGCTCAACACGTTAAATGATACCGTAGCACCTTATCTTCTCGATGACTAAAAAGTCTATCTTCATTTTCTAAGAATCTATACAGTGTTTCCATTGATTGCTAAAATATTTCGTCATGATCAAACTTATGATTTATAATATGAATTGATCAATCAACAATCTGTTCAATAAAATTGAAATGAGAATGTTTCGTTCTATAATAACACATCTATTGATATTGGTGTAGAAGTGATTAAAAAAAATGAAGACAATAAATCAATACATATTAAATCAAGTGAGTGAAAATTTTGTTTTTATGAAATAAACGTCAAGTTTGAGTTATATGAACAGATAGAATAGGTTCTGGATAAATAGCAAGACTTGACGGAATTAATATCTGTTCGAAACATGCAATCAAAATGAATTCCCTCTCATGATACATCTAAGTATACGATTTAAAGAACACTCCCAAATCAATGAACAAAATATGGGCAAAAAAGGAATCTGACCAAGTCACCTTGCCACAAAAAAGTACTTAGCTCCCTTCCACTATTCGTTCGCGATATCTTTATGCTCTTTGCTATTGTACTTCTAAATCGACGGTGAAATTACCTGTTGTATCCTGGATGTTGAAACAATTATGAAATTATTTATAGAATCAAAACTGAATTTTTTTAATTATAATCATTTATATAATCGATTAATAAATAATTATAATTTTAAAAATTTTAATCGATTATAATTTTATTTATTATAATCAAAAACAAAAAAAATCAAATCAAATAATGAAATCACATCATTTTAACAACCTTAGTTGTATCATCAACGAAATGAAAATGTGTTGTATATGGCGATGTGAAGCAAGACAAATGCGTTTTGCAATGGAAAAAGGGCAAATGGAGTCGAACGCGGTTTCATTGCCGAACCCTTATCACCTCGCTCCTCAAATCCACGGGTTTCTCTCACAGCACTTCAAATCCACCCAAGATCTCTGCAATGTGCACAATCTCTTCACAGATTTGAGCACGAATTGGAAACCCATCTCCGCAATCTGCACTCCAAGCTCAGCAAATCGCTGGTTTCGTGGAGCTCGCTCTCTATTCGCGCAAAATCATCGCTTCAAGATTTTATCGAGAACCTAGCGGCCATGACCTCTCAATGTGGGTGATTGATTGTGATCTGAACTCTAATGTTGAATTTGTTGATGGGTTTTTGTTGTGGTACTGTGTGTGATCGTGTTTTGATGGTTGTAGATTGGATTGGAGATTGTTGGGAGAGGGAAAGGGAGGTGATGTTGACGGAGGAGTTGCCTTATATTGCGAGAGAAGTGCAGCGGATCTCGGATGTTCGTGAATATGCAGGTTGGTTGATTCAGGACTTGTCTCGTGTTCGTTTCGTTGTGTGTGCCATTGTATGTCTCGTGTCATACCTATGTATATTATTACATTGCGCGAGGAATGCATGCTTGCATTGGTAGGTTTAGTCTGCGTTCTGGCATCATGATTCTGAATCGCCGATTATTGGATAGTGAACATGCTAAGAGTTTTTTTTTTTTTTTTTTTTGTTGCTTGTTATCTATCAGAGATTACCTTGAAGTTAGAATCCCTGGCTGGAGATCTTGAGGATTCAGTGTTCTCTGTTCTCAAAGGTCAAACAGGAGCTTCATGTTCAAAGGCACCTCTAAATCGACGTGTAATCACTCGCTTCCCTCTGTCTTTACAAGTCCGTCCATTTTATTTAGTTTTACAGCTTCGAATGTTTATTAGAAAAATTGATACTTGACATAGAGAGGGTGAAATAAAAAGCTTTTCTTATGATGGAAATGTAGGAGTTTGATGCAAAGCAAGAGATCATACATCAAGCTGTGAGCGCCATAAAGAATCATCAAGCTGTGTGCTGTGGGCCATTGAGGAGTTAGTGTCTCCCATTGCATCAAGGATCATCTCTTGAAATGGATTACGCATCCTGAGCTTATGTTTGCTCTTGTGTACAAAATCACACGTGATTTAATAGTGATGGATGATATCTTACAGCCTCTTATTGACAAGGCAAACTTGGCCAGTTATAGTGCTAAAGAAACTTTGGTGTCTGCAATGGTCAAAATGTTGTGGTCGTTCCTAGAAAAGAGTTTTTGTTATTACTTGCTGGAAAATACAAAATCAAGCACACCATGGGCGAGTCTACTTCCTCTTGGCTTCATCTCATTGATCTTATCATAGCATTTGATGCGCAAATGTCATCCCTTTTGAGTTCAAATGCTTATTCTTTATCGACTGAGACGGATTCCCAAAGAACAGTGTCAGTATTATCTTTCTTTTCTGACAGGCCTGATTGGCTTCAAATTTGGGGTAAGATGGAGCTCAAAGATGCCTGGAAGTAAACCAACTTGGGTTGGTCTAGTGGTGTTCGACTCATCCTTTTTCTAGAAGGTCTTGGGTTCGAATCCCACCAGCCTCAAAATCCATGTTGGTCACGCCCGTTGACTTCGATCAAAGCTTTACCCGATGCTGGTGGGGGACGTCTTGTCAGTATCCGGGAGATTACACCCTCGTCATCAAAAAAAAAAAAAAAAAAAATGCCTGGAAGAAACTAAAAGTTGAGCTGGAGGTAGAAAGGTTTTGGGTGACCAATATGAACACAAAGCTGATAGCACAACAGAGATTCTTTTGGCTTCTAGAGAAGACCATAAAGCTCCGCTGACTGCAGAATCTGTTCTTAAGTTTTCTTGGAAAATGATGCAGCATTGCAAAACCTTGCGATCATCGCGTAGGATTCAGTTCATTAGATCAACTTCATCTAAACTCCTCTGGAAGTTTCTCAATGTGTTGCTTTTGAGGCATGATGGAATTTGGTTAGCTTCCAATGATTCTGATGAAGCCATAGTTGAAATCTGTGCATTGATCAATTGTGTGAAGTTCTGTGAATTTAAGCTTCAAGAATGGAGTGAAGAAGTCGACCTCTTGGAGCTGAGCGTTGCAGAAAACGGTCAGAAATTAGATATAAGGGGCAATACCGTGGTGAATGCTTGCTTTTTCGATGAGGAGATTAGGAGCATGACTGAGATGCAGACTAGCTGGCTCATAGAGATTGCTGCTCACGTTCTTCGCCAGTTTGAGGCGTTCTCATTTAACTATTTTCTCGACATGTCCCTGTTTGAGGTCGTACTGACAGATATTGTTCATGCTCCTATCATGGAGTCAACCACATCCCATGACGTTGCAAAAGCACTGGATAACCTGCGAACCCTGCTTCTGCTGATTCAGCAGCATCTCAATCCTAAGGATTTTCTCGTTCTGTGGTGAGCACAGCGGAAGGGCTTGACCATTTCATGTTCCGTAGCGTCCTTAAAAGTAACATTCGATTCTCTTGGGAGGGAGTGAAACAGTTCATTATCGGCATGCATGGTGTATTCCTTGTTTATCGAGTTTTCTGTTCTCGCCCAGAACCATTTTTCGCATACATTAGTGATCTTCTCAAGCTTTTGAAACTGGATAGAGAACAGGTGGCTGATTTGATCTTGTCTTTGCTGGACAATGACAAAGGAGCAAAATGCCTGGCCGCTCATGGCGCTCCACATATATCTACAGATGATGCTCGGCTGATTTTGATGAACAAGATGTTTTCTCAGAAGCCTGAATGAGACAGAGGTGACTTCTTTTGCTTCAACATTCTCAAAACGCCAGAAGCTAGGCACCTATTATTCGGATAGTATTTGCATTTTAGCTCATATCCAATCTGCCCATGCTTCCTTGCAATTTTATTCGCCGCCAATTAACATGATCTGTTGGTGAGTTCTGATACACGCGGTGATTGGAACAGCAATGTACAAGAGGGATGACTGAGCAATCGAGCTGAGTTCTCCATTGAACTGTTGTATATATTCATCTAGATGCAGCAGCAACGACTTATTGAGTCAGGAGCAGTGGACAAGTGCTTGTACCTCTTGTAATATTCGAATTTCGTGATATGTAGTCGTGTGGATTTCAACTTTTGGACCTGCGTGCAGTCATACTAGTTAAGATCACTCAAGATCAGAAGGAAGATTGGTGTGAAATGTAAATACTGTTTTAGTTGCAGAATGGTTGAGTTCAGTTTGATCTCCTCGCGCATTCTGTAGGCAGAGCTAATACGTAGGATCTTCAAGGTGTGTGGAGGCCCAGATGAGTCCAACTGGCCGGGCGTTTCAAAGCTTCCTCAATCGAAACTCAGACGATATTTTGAGCAGTGAGTAATTTCTTGCTGGAAGTGGCTGATCAACCACAACAAACTGCATATAGCAATGCATATCGTAAAGTTTTCTTTTACAGTTCAAGTTTGTAAAGAACTCGGTTATGGTTTGAAATCATATAGAAAAGAGCGGGGAAAGGGATAACAAAGCTGTACTCGTTGAAAGAGCCATTCATTTTATTTTGTTTAATGGCAAGCATATACAGAGCATAATCAAACACAACAAATATCGCAGGTTATGTTGCTGCCCCATCTCTTTACATTTTTTGCCCTGTTTCTACTCTCTCTTTGTTTTACACTCTTTGCTCCCTAGAAACACGTTACAAGTAGAGGGGAGATCTAAATTTGATGTCTTCAGATGGTGTAAGGCGCTGGTTTTGGCATGCCCTTGACGAGGCCACACACGAGAGCCCACTCGGGCATGTTGTATTCGTCCCTGAGAGAGCGCTCTGGAGACAGGACACTGACGTACAACTGCTGACCAAGGTATGCTCTCTCCAAGCTCTCTGATCTTATTTGCCACATTCCGGCATTGTCGAATGTAAGCAAGATCGCTGCCCATGACTTGGGATACACTTGGATAGTGTATCTGCTAACTGTGTCAAGCAGGTTGTAGTTCTTCCTCTTCTCCGGGGTCCATTGGCCTACCTCGATCCTGCATGTTCGTATTCATGTAAGTTTATGTGATCATACTTGTATGAGAATTGAGAAAACAAACTGAATTGTATGTAAACTTACGTGACAGGGGAGAAAGAGTATCCATTCAAGTGCCATGACCGGACACTTTTCTCGTGGTTCTTAAAGATGATCTCCACAAAGTTCCTGAACGTGGCGTTGAGCACAACCGGGCCAAGATTAATTTTTTGGGTTTTTTCCAGATCAGGGTTAGGCTCGTCCGCGATAGTATCATACTTGAACACCTTGCCGACTATGTTGTAGTACTCGGCGAGCTTCAATGGGATAGTTGGGTCAACATGTGAGGCACCATTGATAGCATAACGCAGCTTTCCGTTCACGTAGCCATTGGTGTTAGCCAACTTGATGGTTCGTGTAATGTTGATCTGGCCATATTTGTAGGATCCTTGTGGGTTAGGCCCGGCTGCCGCTGGCGGTCAAGTTCCACCTGAAGGTCCTGAACTGATTCGAGGACCAAGCCCAGCTGGTCGGGGCTAATGGCAGGATAGGCGAGGCTTTGCCCTTACCATTGGTATAACGGATCCTTCCGGTCGCCTGGAAGTGGTACTTGGTGAACCTGGTTGATGCCACCATGTAGTAGTCTCTTGGCTCCTGGTCAGCGGTGACAAGGACCGAGTAGCACTGCCCCAAGTGGATGTCAAGGGACTCATACATCGCCTGCTGCGTGTGTGAGCCCTCAATCTCAACCAGCTTCATTGTGGCCTTGGATTCTGAAGTTGAGGGAATTCTTCAAGCCTACGTTGCAAATCCCGTACTTGTATGTCTTCCCTGGTTGCAGCACAAACAATGGCTCCTCGCTGTCGTCGCCCACCTTCCCTTGCTTGCCGTTTATGAGGACACCATTTGGCTTGCCAAGGGGCACGCCGTTGTCAAGCTGCTTTCTCAGCTCGACATGGCTCTTGGAGTGCCAATCCCTGATCAGGACGGTGTAGTCGTCCTCAGGATCAGCAAATGGGACAGGGATCAAGAGACGACCGAACCCTCCAGCAGCTTTTTGGAAGCCGAGGTTCGGGTAGTAGTGAAAGCTTCCGATCTGATCCTTGACTTGGAAGCGGTATGTGAAGTTTGTCCCAGGCTGGATCAGACACATTGTTCCTGGCGTACCATCATGCCACGAGTTCTTCCTTTGTTGGATGCCGCTCCTGCAAATTTCAGGGGAACAAATAAGATCAGCATATGGTTATCAGGAACATTAGTCAAGGCACAGATGATATGGAATTTTTCCACAAACCACATTTAGATAGGATGTTCCCGTTATGCACAATGTCAAACTAGAAATGGTGAAACCGTTGTGATTATGATTAGTATTGTTGCACAGGAAAAAAAGAAATCAACGACAAAGAATTCTAATGCATACAGAGGGACCATACCAATGGAATAGCAACGGCTCGTCGAGGAGGTTGAAAACGTTGAGGACGATATTGTTGTTCGTGGTGGTGTTGAAGTTGGGTCCAGGAAACTGCCCGTTAATGAGGATAACCTGCTGAGGGACAGCCAAGGGAGAGCGCATGCCATAGGTGACGTTCCACGTGAAGAATAGTTAAGGATCCTCGGCCTGAGCGACCATCACGACCATGGAAATCAGCCATGGTGACAATGCAAAGGCGACGGCCAGCCTCTTACCCATTTTTCATACAAGAACAGGTGAAGAACCACCCTCTAAGTTAGTTTTTGGTTTGGTTCCCTCCTCTTATTTTGTGATGGGTATAAAGAATAAGTGTAGGTTTGTTTGATTATGCCTGCCTAGAGGCTAATAAGGCTCTTTGGTTTTGGGTGCCTAAGCCTTGACATTTTTTGCTCAAATCATCTTAGTTTTCATTAGTCGAATAAGACAGATACTGGATATCGTATGAGAGTCATAGTCTCATAGATTGAAGAGGTTCTTCGAGAGAAGGCGGTGCAGCTGGTGGATTTGAACCAGACAAAATATAAAATTGACGACACATGTATTGTTTCGTTAAAGTAAAACTTATGTTTGATGAACCGCACCTACACATACTCGGTTTAGTGGCAAACTACAATTTACAATGAAGAAGTAAGACCTATAAAAATAGAAGAACTTTCTTTTTTGTTTATATGATTAACTTTGATGATATATGTCACAATTCAAGAAAGATAATTCAACGAGATAAATACATTAATAGTCATCATAATAGCAATAACAATTCAAAAAATCATATCAATATTTATGATTGTTTTCTATTACGAATTTCCGTTCAATCCCCCACGTTATATCGAACACCATAGTTTTGGTTATACAATTCATACCAGACCGTCAGGCCTTGGTCTCCGAGGTAAGATCTTCGTTGAAACTCAGATCAAACTGAGCAAAACCCTTTCACAATCCACTTTCTCTAACTCGCCGTCGAATTGGAAGCTCGCCTCCCCTTCAACTCTATCAGCATCACAACATTCTCCGTCGCCGACAATGTCGCCGGCATCACATGCCGCAATTGTTCGACCAAGACGACGGCGTTTGTCGGGATCGGTTGCGGCAGCGGCTTTCGATGGTGGCGCGATGAGGATATACGGTGATGATGGATGCTTACTCCGCCGTCGTCGACGGCTCTGTGTGTAATGCCCCGGCCAATCCGGGGAAACTACCACAAATCTTTTTCTGGAAGGATCAACACTATTTTTTTAGTGTGTTTTAATGGAAATTTTTCAAAAGTTTATCCATCCTAATATTAATTCACTGTCTCGTCATGTTTAACTGTTGCAGAGTTTTCAATTTATGTATTACTGAAAAATAAAAATTACACATTATTGATATAGATTATATTATTAAAATAATATTGTTAAATATTTAAGTTTTATTTTTTTTTGGATATTACACTGTGTCTGGTAACTCAATTCTACTGGACTCTTGTTTGTCTTTGTTTGAAGTTCTGTCGCATATATGTATTGTAATTTGATGGATTTGCGATTGAACTTTGAAGTGAACTGAATCGAGAAAGAGAGGGGTTTAGGGTTTAGAGATCTGGTGCAATCCGAGTTATTTGGAACTCTGAGACTTGGCATTAGGGTTGGGTGTTTGTACTTATGCTTCAGCACAGATCATGGCGGGCGTGGTACGTCAATCACCCCCCTTTGCAGTGGATGTAGGAATTTGTCCAATGTGATCCACGGCTCATAGCACGCCCAATCTCAAGTTCCTGGATGAATTGATTGTCTCAGTACAGTAAACATCCTCATTTAGATTGATTGATGGGGCAAGTGTTCAAGTCCAACATTGGGTCGCTGTGTTGAAAACCAATCGAGCACCATAGTCCCGAATTGTGTAATGCCATTGTTCACATTTCTTCAGCGAGGGAAAAAGGGAAGAAAACATTGCAAGCTATTCATGTTTTTTCATTTCAGAATCTGTTAGTGACCTCTTAAACCTCGAGTAATACAAGAGGTGGTTCACTCAGCATCTTCTCATGTTGTGATAGTATTACTTCCACTGTTTTAACTGATTCTTAAATGTTTTCCACACTTGTGATGCCATTTTGTTGTATGGCGATGGTCATGAAGGGTTTGTACTTCTTCGCATTTTTAAGGCCAATAACTAGAACGGGTATTGCAAAAACGGGTACCCACCAATTTTTTCGATGTAAGGTGAGGTCCTAGGGTCCTCTATAATCTCTACCTTGGAAGTTCTCTTTGTCTTCATCATTCTTTCTTACATCCTGCATCTTCCTTCATTGTTGCAAATAGCTGACAAGTTTGCTCTAGAGCTCTGGTTGTTTCTGTATCTGCATAATGATTCACTGTGGTTTGAAGCTCCTTTCAGGATTAGGGAGCGAATAATAATGGTCTTAGTCACTAGTTATGCAACCAAAAAGAGACAGTTGAAGTGAAGATGCTACAGGGCGGAGAAGCACGTGAGATTAATGTTCTCTTTTTCCTCGGTGCTCTGATGATTGACAATACGAAGTCCATTGATGCAGGTGGTACCCGTGGAATTCGGGTACATTGAAACTATGATAAGGGCATCCGAAACTGTGAGTATCTCAATACCAATGTCTGTTCTTTTTAGTATGGTCTGCAAATTTGTTAACTTCATTTTTTCTTGGGTGAACAAAGCAACAACTCCTGAGCAAGAGTTGGATATAACCCCCTTCTTCTTCTTCTTCTTTTCTTGTTTCATAAGTTTGGACGATACGATGCTTTTTAGCTGGCTCGGTTGGCATGCATGTAGCATAATATAGGAAGTGAAAATTGAACAGAAGGTTAAACCATTCAGGAAAATATTCATGTGAGTTGTGTTCCAAAGGAAAATGGTGCGTGACTTGAATTGATTAAAAACATGCACTCTCATTCTTTTCTGCACCGAAGAAAACATGCACTTGTACTTTACAGTAAAGGACCTCAGGAAAATAAAGGAAGAGGAAGCAATGTGCTTGGTATTCACTGTGGCCAATACTACTAATTTAGGACATATGCCATTGCTAATCGTGGTTGGCATATACTATTAAAAGGGTTAAAATCAAATGCCAAAAATAGAGAGGGAAAAAGAGACAGAAAAACAAACCCAACATTAGACCTTTGTTCTGTGAAAGGCGGGGAGAGATTTACGGTTTGCTCTTCCATGTGATGGCCAAGGTACTCCTCTCATACACCTTTATCGTTATGTATAAAAGAATCCGGTGGGATTAGGGAGCCTTCATCGATCTCCTCGCTTTTCCTACGGGATACTCGGATACATCAATATGGGAAACAAGACAATGATCGTGTCATCGCTGCTAATCTCCATGCTCGTCATGGTGGCTCGGGCCGAGGATCCTTATCTGTTCTTCACATGGAATGTCACCTACGGCACACTCTCTCCTCTAGACGTCCCTCAACAGGTCATCCTCATTAACGGGCAGTTTCCAGGACCCAACCTTAACACCACGACTAACAATAACATTGTAATCAACGTTTTCAATAATCTCGATGAGCCGTTGCTATTCCATTGGTAAGCTCCTTTTATATGAATTAGAAGTCTTTGTCCCTGAGGTTTCTTTTGTTTTTATGGCAATCCTTCCTATATGCTCTTTACATTGTATATTTGTATATTGCTGCTGATATGTTTGATTTGATTTAGCGTATTGTGATCTCGTTAGATGAGCTTTTGATCTATGTTTGGTACGTAGGAGTGGAATCCAGCAAAGGAAGAACTCGTGGCAAGATGGTACAGCAGGAACCATGTGCCCGATCCAGCCTGGGACAAACTACACGTACCATTTCCAGGTGAAAGATCAGATT
Organism: Drosera spatulata; assembly: GCA_035668315.1. Taxonomy (NCBI): domain Eukaryota; kingdom Viridiplantae; phylum Streptophyta; class Magnoliopsida; order Caryophyllales; family Droseraceae; genus Drosera; species Drosera spatulata. The sequence goes on from JAOVYX010016617.1 coordinate 68,651, forward strand.
GGAAGCTACTACTACTACCCTACCCTCAGCTTCCAAAAGGCCGCTGGAGGGTTTGGTGGCCTCAGGGTGAACAGCCGTCTCTTGATCCCTGTGCCGTTTGCTGATCCCGAAGATGATTACACGGTCCTGATTGGGGACTGGTACAACAAGGGCCATACTGCCCTCAGGAAACAACTTGACAGCGGCAAGTCCCTGGGGAAGCCCAATGGTGTCCTCATGAACGGCAGGCAAGGGAAGCTGGGTGATGACAGCGAGGAGCCATTGTTTGTGATGGAGCCTGGCAAGACATACAGGTACAGGATCTGTAATGTTGGTCTCAGGAACTCACTCAACTTCAGGATCCAAGGCCACAACATGAAGCTGGTTGAGTTCGAGGGTTCGCACACCCAGCAGGCACTCTATGGTTCCCTTGACATTCACTTGGGCCAATGCTACTCTGTCCTCGTCACGGCTGATCAGGAGCCAAAGGTCTACTATATGGTGGCATCAACCAGGTTCACCAAGTACCACCTCCGGGCCACTGGAAAAATCCGCTACACCAACGGAAAAGGCCCCGCTTCTGATGTCCTTCCTGAACCTCCTGTCAGCTGGGCATGGTCTTTGAATCAGTTCAGATCCTTCAGATGGAACCTGACTGCCAGTGCTGCCAGGCCCAACCCTCAGGGCTCTTTCCACTATGGCAAGATCAACATCACCCGCACCATCAGGCTTGCCAACACCGCCGGCACTGTTGATGGCAAGCTCCGCTATGCTATCAATGGTGTCTCCCATGTGGACCCCGAGACACCCTTGAAGCTAGCTGAGTACTATGGTGTGGCCGACAAGGTGTTCAAGTATGACACCATCGGTGATGAGCCCCCAGCTAATATTGACACCAGCGACATGATCACTCTTGCCCCCAATGTGCTCAACGCCACCTTTAGGGGCTTTGTCGAGGTCATCTTTGAGAACCACGAGAAAGGAGTCCAGTCCTGGCATGTGGATGGATACTCTTTCTTCCCTGTCGCGTAAGTGCACTTCTCATTCTTCTCTCGCAAAATATACATACTGCCAGAAATTATTCCAATATTCATCGGCAATATATGCGTTCTATAACAGCATAATGATGCTTTAGAACCAATGCAGCATCATATTTACTTCTACGCGTTTGTTTTACAGGATTGAGGTGGGAACATGGAGTCCAGAGAGGAGGAAAAACTACAACCTGCTGGACGCAGTGAGCAGGTACAACATCCAGGTGTATCCGAAGTCATGGGCAGCGATCCTGCTTACCTTCGACAATGCGGGTATTTGGAACATAAGATCGGAGAGCTTGGAGAGAGCCTACTTGGGACAGCAGTTGTACGTCAGCGTCTTGTCGCCTGAACGCTCTCTTAGAGACGAGTATAACATGCCCGAATCAGCTCTCAAATGTGGTATCATCAAGGGCATGCCTACTCCACCACCATATGGCTCCTAGATTAAGCTTGATCAGTTGCTGATCAAATAAGGTCATTTTTTGTTTTCCTCGGCGATAAGAGATGCGCCGCTGATGAGCCTGTAAGAAGCTGATTAATTGTTCATTTTAATTTGTATCCAAATGTTAAAACTTCTTTAGATTTGAGTTTGTGTGGTTTCATTTCGTTAAGCACTGATGAACTTATGAACAGCAGCTGAATATGTAGCCCTTCTGATCTTCTGGAGTTCAGAATCAACTTTTTGATTGAACAAATTAAAAATCAAATGCGACTCCACTGGGGATCGAACCCAGAATCTCTGGTTCCGTAGACCAGCGCCTTATCCATTGGGCCATGGAATCGTGCTTGTTAAAATTTCATTGTATTTTATATTTTACAAATTAACTAAGAAATTCACAAGTGCGTCATGACAAATGCGCCGATGCGGCAGGGATGAAACTACATACAAGTTTTCAATAAAGTATTATTAATTCCAGACATACATTCTTCTCTGATATTGTGTAACACATTTGATTGGGTTAGTCTGTTTTAAATGTCGTCTTTATAAACTTTATTTGCTTATCTTATTTATGATAGCTCGTGCTACTGACTTCATAGTTTGGTGAAAAATGCTTATAAGTTCGAAGTAGAAATGGAAATGCATACAAACGTCAAATATGCGAATATTCCTTTATCAAATCAGCCGCTTCACATGATGGGCCGAGAATTTTATGTGGGCTTGGTGGGCTTTAGGTTTTTATAAACCCATTTTATACAATAGTGTGTATTCTGTATGTTTATCTTGATGGACATGCTCATAGCATAGTGCTTGTTGACCATGATGAAACATCTAGGTTGTTATGGTAGTACCAGATTTCTATAATCTCGATGATTGATAAAAATCTTAAAACAAATAGTCACAGTATAAAATAGAATCGATCATTTTAAGAAACAAAATTTAATTCATTATAATATTTTATGTTCATAGATTGTAGAAGTGATTTAATGCAACAGCTTTGGTCTAGAGAATTATACATCCGATTGTAATTAACAACGTAGAATCTCTAGCTTGCCTATGAACGTGATGTTTTTTTGTAACAGAGAAACGTTACAGTGATTAGTTTAAAATTTGGAGTAAGCTTTTCCCCCTAATATTTGGGCTCACCATCGAATTAATTATGATAATTAATATGACAGTCTGAAATCCAGAAGAAACATGTTTACTGAACTAGTAGTATTTCATAGGCTAATTAGTCGTAAATTACTTGTAGCAAACCACATTGTAGTTTGTCCCAATTGATACAAACTAGCAAAATATAAGTATTTACGAAGATTGAAACTTTCTTGTTCCATGGTTAATTTCTTTTGGGTCAAATGTCATAATACAGCTACTGCACTTCGAGCATGTCCAATGTAATAAGCAAACAGGATGTCATAGTTAAAATTTATCTAGATGTTGAAAATATTACAGTCCAATAATGATGTTTTTGCAAGCTAAAATTAGTCTTTTGCCAAATCAAATGCTATATATAGCAAGAAGAATAGCAAAAGACATTTTATACCACTTCATGAATTTTGATGCACAAATCCCAAAACAAGACATGAAAACATTAAAGACCTATGCGACTTCCTCTCCGTTGATTTACAAGAAGGACAAAATATTAAATTTTAACAAAGTGATAATTATTCATGAGCAAAATATAACTTGGTCTATAGCATTATGCTATGTCCCAACGAACTTGCTCTTATTTTTGGAGTCAAATGGGAAAATTTGTTGTTCAAGTTGTGTAAAATGTCTCTGAACTGTACCCATACCAGTGCGAAAGAAGTTTTAAAATGAGAACATAGAACAAGTAGAACAGTGACATTCTGATTATACATTCGCATAAGTTCTGCATACCTGTATTTTGGAATTAAATGCACGCAGAGAACCCCAGGACATCATCATTGCTTTTAAAAAGAAAACAAAAAAATAATTGGAAAATATAATTTGAATAGTGAAATAAATAGAGAGAACAGCACTTCCTCCGTCACGTTAAAATTGTAACGAATTAACGAGCATATATGTTCATGTGAAATTTAATCTATTTTACAGGAGGATTAAATAATATGTTGTAAAATTTTTACGAAATACTAATGATAGTTCTTATTTTATAGTATAATCTGGGTAAAAAAATTATATTTTTATATCGTCTCGTAATAATATCAAAAATCAAACTTTTGTAATTTTAATGGGGCAGCTAACATATAAATATATCCAAGTACTCTCTATGTTTCAGAATTTTTGCAAACAATTGATTGGACACGAAAAATTATGTGTGTTGAATTTTTTTGAAATTTGATGAAGAAATAATATTTTCTTGGTGTTACTGGGGTTTACTGTAATAATTATCAGAGAAGATAATGGAAATATTATAACTAAATTTGATTGATTTTGTATTTTTTAAAATAAAAACTTTTCAAAATAATACTCCCTCTGTCTAAAATTTTTTGTAACATTTGATCTGATACGCGTGTCGATGTAAAGTTTGACACGTGTACAACGACGATTAAATATATTTTTTTGCTAATTTATCATAAAGCATCCATGATTTATATAACTTACATATTTCAATACAATAATATATGTTACAGGAAAATCAAACGCGATTTGATATAAAAACGAGAGTTATAAATATAACGTATAAAATAATATATAATACGTAAATATTATAAGAATTATGTGACAAAGATAATAAAAAATTTTATTAATATGTTATAATAATTTAAATAAATAAATATTATATATTTTATGAGACCGACGAAATAATAATTATAGTGAGTGTGTGGTGCTGGTCAAGTCAGGTCACCGTATGCATATCAACATACAATGAGAGGTGAATTCTGAATCGAAGAAGCTAGCTAGATAGGCCTTTGCTTTTTCTCCCTCGAGATTTCTGATACTTCTCATGATTACTGCATTTACTACCTTCATTAATATTGGTATTTGATCATATCATATGAAGAACAAGATCAACGTTGCAAGCAACCTAGCTGCCAAAGCAGAGTCATGTATAGAGTTTCTCTCATGAATCATCCAACTTTTCTTCCTGCAACACCCCCTGCACTTTCATAAAAGTCTTGGTCACAACCAACATTTTGATCCAAGTGTTCGACAGTTTCGATAACACGCATATCTCAAGTTCGAGTTTTGTGGCTCAAGTACAGATGAAGATGACAAATGTTTGGGAAATTTTATATCCTTATGTCTGTTCTTTCCGATTCGATCAAAAAATAAACACTTGTCATGGATCCGTCATGAGTTCGCGCATACCATCATGTGTTGATTCTTTAATTTGTTTATGGTCTTGAAACATTAATAGTGGTTTCAATCACATATTCTCCAAACATATTACCAAAAATATTCTTATCAAGTCAATTACTTCCTCCGTTTCGAAAATGATGTAACATTTTGAATTTGTATATGTATCGATGTAAAATTTGACACGTACAACGACGATCAAATAATAGATTTTTTTGTAAAATTATCTTGAAATATTAATAATTGTGCAAATTACGTATTTCAATCTAATACATGTTGCAAAACAATCAGACGACGTGATTTGATATCAAATCGAAATTTATATTCATATATATGTATATATATAATAATATAAAAAATATATATATTGTATTTTTTATGACACGAAGAAATCAATTGAAAGACAGAACGTCTCAATATGCTCGTCGAATTATAAACAAAGTCAAACAATCGTGACTTTAACAGACAATAACACTTTTTATTGGACGACTGAAACAAATACTGTATATATATACATCAAAAAACATGGGGAAGTATGATACGGTTGCGTGCTGTCTCTTCGCTCGCTAATAAGCAGCCGTTGGCGCTGTAGTAGCTAATCAATCTAGCAAGTCAAGTATGGAGAAGTCACTTCATTCTCATCCCACTCATGATCAGTCATCTCTAGCTCCTTGATTTTTCAATAGAATTATCAGGAATTGAAGAAGCTTGGTATCATTTCCAGTGTGAAAAATATATAATATTTATAATATCATTTCAGTATGATTTTGTACGAATATTGATATAAAATTTAATAACTATAAATCATATATTTTAATATAATATATGTTATGAGATGATCGAACATAATTTGATATAAAAACAAAATATATATTTATATATATAAAATCATATAATATATATATATATTATAAAATATATAAAATAAATGGAGTACATATTCAGCAGGCGACCGTGTTTTCATTTTGCTGCCTGCTCGTTTTTGTTTTTTAGATCTTCGCTTTCTCCGCGGCTCCATAGCCCCTGCTATTGGGGGACTTTTCTTCCTCCTTCAATTTTGTCTCTTAAAAATCTTGGCATTGCATTGTCATCTCTTGTTATGATTATCATCATTTGGCCTTACATTTACAGACAGATATACAGCTAGCTAGTAACCTAGTTTCTCCCCCTCCTTTTCCTAGGTCGTGTTAAAATGTTTAGAGACTATTTGATTAATGAGTCAAGTATCAAGTATGATCGTTTCTGCAATTTCTTTTAAACATTGTTTCTTTTATTCATAAAATTAAATCAAGGCAGTTATCACACACCAAAAAAAAAAAAAAAGAGAAAAAGGACGAGACACAAGAAACATCAATAAATAAATGAAAAGAGTTTCCAATGGATTGCATAAAATCCGATTATCACAAGCAAATCTGTTTGATTCAGATAAAGAAAAAAATTGTGCGTGTGTCAGATACACATAATTTATAGTTCTTTCGTTCCAATAAAAATATAGCATTTTAACTGTGTCCACATATTCATGTAAACTTTGACCCGTCATTAGACAATCAAATATAATTTTTTAAAAAACTATCATGAAACATAAATGATAGTTTAAATTATGTACTTCGATCTTGCGCTAGTGTCGTAATTTTATTACATGGTTAAAACGATAAACGAAACTCTTCAAAAATACATATCAAATAATATAAAAAATTTTAAGTGTTATATTTAAATTGGGACTGAGAGAGTGATGCATAGATTAATCACATTAAAAAATAACTTTATCATAGTGTCATTTCTCGAGAACGAATGTTTCCAAAATATGTGTTGAATTATGCATAAAAAGATGAAACCTTATATTCTCTTCGTCCCAGAATTTTTGTATGATTTTTTGTATCACACAAGATTAATTAGTATAATGACAAGAATTCTACACACTCTTAAATCCTGTGTTAAATCAAGTTATTGTAAAATTTATGAGATGAAAAACATATATACATTCAGCGAAAAGGAGTTACAATGATTGCAATAATGTTAGCTGCACCCATTTCATAATATTTATTTAAATTATTTTATTTTAAAAAAAATTAAAATTAAACTTTAGAAAAAAATGGTTATTTTGAGATTTATGAGAGGACTATAGTCAAGATTGACTGCAATTATTATAATCCCAACATCCTCATATACATTAGGACATAGGAGAGGAAAGGAAAAGATGATACTCACATAATCCTATTGAGTGTAAGCTGTGGGATAAACATTCGTGTAAAATAAAATAATATATGTAGATCTTATCATCATTTTTAAATAAAAAGATTGTTTTTTGATATTTTTCAGATATCGAATTCATAACCTCACAATTGAAAAGAAAACCGCTTACAATTGAATTAACTCCATTTGACATAGACTAGGACATAAGACAGAGGAAATAATAAAGACCGAAATTATATTTAAAAAAAGGAGATCATTGGAGCAATATATATGATGCACAATTGGTAGTAGAAGATTGAAGTTGCCAGTGTACTATTCGAGAGGGCAAGAGTGGAGAGAGAAAGATACACATGATGGAAGAAGGCAACGAGGAATCACAGTAGAAAAGGAGAGAGATGGATTTCACCATCTTTATATTGAAGAGGTAGCGGTGAAGAAGGCGACGAAAAGGGAGAGGCGACAAAGGTGCTGCTGCTGCCATTTTAACCCACAAAAGAACTCACAATCTCCCATTTCTTTTCTCATCTAGCTAGCTTTGCTGCTTCATATTAATTCGTACTCCTATAATTCCCCTATTCCTTCTCCTACTCAACTGGAGAAAACATCAAGTATCTCCTTATATAAAGAGAGAGAGGAGATAGATCAATCCATTGACTTGCTGTGCTGCTGTTTCTGCTGTTGCACGGGCGCAAAAGCTGGGATTTCTACTCTTTTTTTTCGCCGCAGAAGAATAGATAAAACTATATACAGCCTAGCTAGCTGCTGGATCCAGGTAATTCATTCCCATTGGGTTTGTTAATTAGCAGTTGATTAATTTCAACTAATCGATTGAAGGTGCATTCAACTAATTAATCAGTTCAAGGTGTTCCTCTTGCTCCTCTCTTAGTAATCTCCCTCATTCATCCTGCTTTTGTGTACAAGAGTGATTGGTTAATTTGTTATAAACATATCCCAATTAACCTGCTGATCTTTTTACAACTAAATTGATCATTTTACAAATTTACGACCTCTTTTCTTCTGATTCTTTTCCTTCTTTTTGTGTGTGCAGATTTTAATTAGTTTAAGAGTCATTTGTTAAATCGAAGAGTGAGTGGATCCCAAGAACGACTAACCCGTGTGCGGTGTCTCCGTTGCATTTCTACTCGACATTTTCTTATTTATAAGTCACCACCAAACAGCTCAAATGAGTCAAAGAATTCATTGATTAACTAACTGCATTTGACAATTCCATTTCTTTTTATATTATATATGCACTTTGACAGCTTCAACAGTGGAGTCAAATCCCAGTATTTGTTAATTTCTCTTAACTTCAAACACACGGGAGATTAATATACCTATTACTAACTTCACAGCTAGTAGTTAATAGCCGGCCAAGCCTCAATTTTCGAGGTGTATTATTTCGTCCATGAGATTAATTGTGCTTAATTTTTCCCTTTAAACTAACTATTCTTCTATCTTCTCTCTTTTCAACTAAATGCATGTGCTGTGTAACACAAGGGCAAAATCAAACAAAGAGATCATCAATTAATATTCTTTCATTTACTGATAGTAGTAACATATGGTGGAGTATAATGAAATCATTGAAGGAAGATCCACTCTGATTCTTTTTTCTTCAATCTTTGAGTTTCTAAACACAGTTCTGCGAGATGACTTCTTTTTTTGGCATTTGAAAATCAGCAGCAGTATCAGAAGCTAGCTATCTACATGCATATGTACACTTACTGTTATTCTCATTCATTGTCTTGATTGTGTTTGTATCTTCCCAAGGATCCTCCCCCCATGCCATTAATTCAAATATATACTCTTAGCTCCATTAATGCTTAGACTTCCTTGATTGGTAGACATTATAGTGTATCCAGCACTATATATCGCCTATTTCAGCTCGGTTATGGATGTTCTTAATTGCTTTTGAGTTAACAAACTAGTATTCCGAAAGTTAACTCTTACTTGACGTGTCATTGTCATGCGATTGGATTCGTGATTCTTTTTTCAATTATCTCTTTGTAAGACTGTAAGACTGTAATTGACCTTAATTATTTTCTTTTTCTCTTTTTCTTTTGTTTATGATTTTTGGCTATAGACACACTGACTCCCACCACTGGTTTCTCATTTTCTCACCTCTCTTTCCCATCTCTCTTTTTCCTAGGGCAACCAACAAAGACATCCCCACACATCAAAGGGTTCCATCAGGTCCAAACCCTAACCTCACCTCACCTCAATCAGTCCCAGCCGTCCGATCCAGAGACGGCAACCACTTATCCCTTTCATCAAAATCAACACCCCAAACATCAAACGAGAACACTACACATACCTCAAAAAACAAAACAAAAAAACAAAAAACAAAAAAAACAGCATGTTGTCCTCGTCCACGTCCACCTCCTCGCCATGCGCGGCGTGCAAGTTCCTACGCCGCAAATGCCAGCCAGAATGCGTCTTCGCACCTTACTTCCCGCCCGACAACCCCCAGAAGTTTGCAAACGTCCACAAAGTCTTCGGCGCCAGCAACGTGACAAAACTCCTGAACGAGCTCCACCCGCACCAACGCGAGGACGCCGTGAACTCCCTGGCGTACGAGGCGGACATGCGTCTCCGCGACCCCGTCTACGGCTGCGTGGGGGTCATTTCCCTCCTCCAGCAGCAGCTCCGCCAGCTCCAGATGGACCTCACCTGCGCCAAGTCCGAACTCTCCAAGTACCAAAACCTCGGCATCACGGGCGCCTTCATAACCGCTGGAGCCCACCAGAGCTTGGGGACGATTAATTTGATCAGTGGTGGGAGGGATCATCTGCATCATTACCATCATCACCATCAGTTCTTTCCTAGCAACCAGGCTCAGGTGGCGGCTGCTGCCGCCGCGCAACAGATGATTAGGAGCTTCGATGTGGCCACTGCGGCTGTCACTGGTAATGGGTATGATCATGCAGCTGGGTTGCTCGGGATGAATGTGTCTGGGATTGGAGGGATCGGCGCGCATCAGATTCAGCAGCCCACGGCGCGGGCTGCCGGTGGTGATGACAGGAGGGCTGTTGATCCATCCTAGGGTTTTGGAGGTTTGGATTTGAATTGGGTTTGATTTTGTTTGTGTTGTGTTGTGATGTGATATGTTTGTGTTGTGTGGTTGATGGGATCTATTTCCAATGGAAACCCTAAAGATAGGAGACGATGATGATATTATCTTTAGTATGGATTAAATGAAATAAAATTTTGTAATATTAATTTGTATGAGAATTTTTTTCCCTCTTTTTTGCATGAATCGTTATCGATATACTTATCGGTCGTCACCTTTCCATTTCATGATTTCTTGTTAATTTGTTCGTAGGGAACCATGGGCTTATTCTATATCTTACTCCAAAGAAGGAAGAAAGCATTTCTTTACTACTTTAAACAGAGAGACCTAGCTTATTCATTCATACTTTTATTTCAAAAGGTAATAGATCAAGAGACCTAGAGATTTTATGGGGAGACTAACATATGAATGGACGTGTACATAAGGCAGGAGGATATTACAAAATCAAGATCATGTAGCATTTTCAGAGTGGGAAATGATATTGTTGATGTGATTGTGAAATGTTGTTGCCCCTCGTTTCAAGTTTTATCTATGTTTAGCCGGGCTTGTTTCACTTGTATTGCAAATCATGTGCACACGCACTGCAATCCTACAATTAGGACAAAATGTAGGGAAAACCTTTTTTGTTCATTTTTTCTTGGTAATTTGATGGGAAAATAATCATAAAAATAGGTGTATGAATATTGCCCTCGGCTACTCAACTAGGTTTGGCCAAAAGTTTATTGAGTGTTAAACAATCTTTTCCCTTAATAATATACTTCGACACCTCAAGTGAATAATATGAACTATTTATTGATTCTTATATCAAGGATAAAACTGCATGCACCTTGCTCTATTCTCATCCTATACGTGATGAGATTAAAATCGTATGCCCCTCATTTCAAGTTTTATTTATGCTTCGCCAGGCTTATTTTACTTGTATTGCAAATCATGTGCGTATATACTGCAATCCTACAATTAGGGCAAATAATCATAAAAAATAGGAGTATATGATTAGTGTCATCGCTCAAAACTAGGTTTAGTTAAAAGTTTGTTGAGTCTTAAACAATCTTTTCCCCTCATAATTAATATAAATAGAGATTCAACACCTCGAGTGGATGGCATGGACTATATATTAATCATAACGTTAAGAATAAAATGCATATATCTTGTTTTATCTGACTTGATCTTAATTCCTACACCTGATGAGATTATACAAGTTGTATTAATTTGTCTTTGTCTTCGATTATGCATTCTAAGCTACTAAACCCACGGTAAGTTTATAAAAACAGTAAGTTATGACCAAAACTCGATCGAAGATTAATAACGAGGAGGGACGACAAAGAGATGAATGTAGTGTTAATTGAAGAAGAGAGAGCTGAGATGCGTACAATTCCTTGTGCCCCGGGCTCCCTCCTCTTCTTTCATTTCCCTCCCCCCATGGTTTCAGCACACTCTGCGCCTAGCTAGCCGAGCTCCCATCATTTTTTCACCCTACACATGTCCAATAAAAAAACAAATATGAATAGAAGTAAATGGAATTAATCGGTGCTCCATATGTATGAATAGTAAATAGCTTTAGCTACTATCAGCTAGCTACAAGCAAACAATTCTAAAGATAATAAGTCAATACTCGATTCTAGGTGCCTATAAGTCAAAATTACCCTTAAAAGAAAGTGATTTCTAAATAACAAACCGTTTCAATCCAAAGTCAAAACTTAGATCAATGTGCATCTTTCGACCTCACACGGACTTCAGGGGACTGCAGCTACTTTTAATTGCGCAAATGAGAAAACTACAAAAACTAAACTATGAATGCTTTGCCGTAATTAAACTCAACCAAAAAGATAACAGCAAATTAACGCGGCATAAAGAGAGGGAACGAAAGTTACATACAAAAACACATACGCACACGAATACATAGATCGCATTAAATCAAGTTGGCAACAACACTTGAATTCTCCAGTCCTGCATAATTAAATTAACAAGCGGTAAAAATGGAAGATCTCAGTATACCAAGGACACAAATAAACAGCAAAAAGAGAAACATGATGATGATGATTTGTCAATGGGAACAAAAGGGCGCAAAGAGACTTCATCGACTATTCAAGAAACAGAAACATAGTAATGGAAAATAAATTTAATTTCCCCCTATCAAAAAAGGTGAAAATAAAATATCATAATCATGACGTACTATCAGCAATCATGACCCTTTTTTTAAATGGACCCACTTCACCTTACCCAATATTTAATGCATAAAAAAAATTGGCAGAGAACGACTCTCCTCTCATCCCCCCTCTGTTTAACTTCTCTGTTTCTTTCTCCTTCACCTATTCATTCAATTCAAGGGTTCAAAAAAATAAAAGCTCTCACTCAATTTAATTTTGGTATATACAGATCATATAAAAGGAGTGTAAATGTGTGGTACAGTGCATATTCTTCTTCATCTTCTGCTACTAGCTGCTCATATGCCTGTGCTTTGTGTGGCATTGTGCTGACGCATTCCTTTTGCATGCGTTTCGCTCTTATACACTCTGTACACAACCACCCCACACTGCGTTCAAGGGAGTGTATTCACTGCACCCTCTAACCCCCAAAACCTAAGGCATGGAGTGCCTAACAATAACGCATATGTAATATAGTCTGTAAATCACTTGAACAGTGTAAATTTGCAATAAGAAACACGTAGCGTACCGGTGTATCATGCGTTTTTCACTCATTTACGATTGAACCTTAACCGTCATCAATAATCAGTCACTGATGCAAATCCTGTCAACATAAAACCTGAAATCATCAACCCAAGTAAGCTCCCAGTAAATTTGTGCGTCAAAACAACCAACATATAAGCAAAATAAAAATCCATTAAATTTTTGACATTCGCTTATAAGTAATATAGTATCACGGCTATAAAAATGACACTTGAATGCTTGCATCAAATGAACTCGCATTTTTGCGTGCATGTGAGGGTGTGCTTTGCCATCCCCGTGGCAGAATTCAGATCCCCAGTCAAACACATTGTCTGATTTGCTGATTTCTCAATGCTTCTAGAAATTAGTGACTGATTTTAAAAGTAAACAACATGCTCTGGCTGAGCAGGGGACGGACAACGAGCTTAATTGATGGTTAAGCGATGTGGTTTGACTCCACTCATTAATTAATCTCAAGATGGGTCAAATCCACTCTAATTTTTCCTGCTACAGGTGATCAGCAAAGAGAGAAAGCTACCATTCCTATGAGCTGATGGCAAAGGCCATTTCTTTTCAGTTTTGGGTAGTCTCTTTGCCACATCAAGCAAAAAAATAGGGATTGACAAAACCTGAAACTTGGACCTGACACAGGGAAAAAAACATCAACAATGATATGCTGCAGAGCGTGTTAACGATATATCAACTGTTACACAAAATCAAGAGCTATTAATTCAAAAGATGCTATGGTGTTAACCCCATTTATAGCATCGACAGAGACATCGATCTCTAGGATTATCGCGAAGCTGCTACACAATGGAACGTTCTATAGCAGCTTCATATACGACACAATTACTAGCTTGATAAGTCAGAACTGTTTGTCGGCCGAATTATATTTAACGATCGCCCTCAATAAGTTTATAAATTTATAAATAATGCTACTCTTCCTTTATCTTAGGGTTTATACGGCCCTCTTATACGGCCCTCCTTCCGTCCAAAAAAAAAAATGAAAAAGGAGAATAAGATGCGAATAAGAAGGTAGCTAGAGGGGAAGGATAAGGATGAGAAGACGAGGTACCACACCAAAAAGTGTGGAGGACCTAATAGAGAAAGTTGAAGCAGAAGGACCACAATACCGCTAGTTGATTCATGAACATCACTAGAAGAGTTCAATATTGAGGTTGAGGCTTGTGGGCATATTTGTCGTTCAAGAGTGAATGTGTAGTCCATTTTGTATGTCTAGTGAGCTGAGGACCTCCCAGAAGAATCGGGTTTTGTTCGTGGTCACCCTATCCTAGCTATACCCCAACAACTGAACTTATAACTCAATGGTCGACCATAGTTCCTCGATCAACCCTTAATATTGATTATGATGCTTACAATCAACATCAAATGCACGAACGAGATCAAGTCCTAATCATGAACTGCAACCTCCTAAACAAATGCTACTCTAAATCAAACAAGAATACGGCCGTTACATAGTAGGATAATGATGGGAACACCTTTTTGGAAACGCGAAATCACTAAATAGAAATAAGGAGTAAAGCGTCACGAGTAATGATGCTTTACATTATAATGAGTAAAACGTCACAGCTAGTAACGTTTTACAGCCAATAATAACTTTACACGATAATGAGTAAAACGCCACTGGATATACCACTTTACAATTTAAATCGTTTTTGGGTTTGAGTAGTTGAGAAGAAGACAATTTTTTACGACGTTAGTAATATAATATTTATTTAGGATTTGAATAGACGGAGATTAAATTTTAAACAATTCTTATCAAAAATTTTAAGTGTATTTATATCGACGGATATAACAACCCAACACATCAATAACCACACAATTGGCATCAATTCGTTCCCGATTTCACCAAACCATACAAATTCAATCAAATCAAATCAAATCAATAAGATATTTGTACAAAAATAACAGATAAACAACATAAAAATATAAATTACCTAAAACGCAATGATCCGTAACGTTTCATGAATTGAATTTGTATGTGGTCAAAGAATTTAGTGGTGGATCGTATTTTTCATCGTGGTTTTTTTTTTGTTGCTTTCGGAAAGAAGACGAAGAAGAGAAATGGAGAACAACAAAGAGCAAGTACAAACAATGAGTAAAGTGTCACAACTCGTGGCACTTTATTACTTGTTTACATTTAATAATTTCGCGTTTTCAAATAGCAATTTCGGATAATGATCCACAGCCAGCGTTGGCTGGCCAGTCAATTTTCTCTATTCCATTTGCGGAAAAAGATTTGAGGATGGTCCGTTATTATTATCAGCGGATAAGATTTCATTCGTCGAAAAAAACAGAGGAAGTTGACTGGCTAGCTAACTGGCTAGCTAACGCTGGTTGTGAATCATTACGCTACGTGGTAAATCTTAAACAAAGAAACAAAAATCAGAGACGAACCTGAAATCACCAACACATGAACTTGTGATCATTCCTTCAGTTCGAGCTCATCCAACAATTCTCCATTAGTTCAGTTACCATTGCCACCTGCATGGTGAAACAAACAACCAACATTACCCAAAGACCGATAGAGACAACAATCTTCTTAGTTGGATGCTACATATAATCGATCGCATCCAATTAGGTATAGTTGATATGCTGCAAAATATACGTAATTAATCTCCATATCTACCTATAATATGCTGCAAAAATCAGACAACGGCAAGAGAATAACACAGTGAAAGGTAACACAGCTCCAAGTTAGTACTTCCATCAAGTTAGTAACTAGAAACCACTTCTTTTAATATAATTTGACATACATTCTCCTATGCACCCAATTGAATGCTCTAACTTGCATTAAAAGTTTGCAATCAACGTATATGAATCTCATGTTCAAAGAAGAGGCAAACTAGTAAATGCTTGACATAGTATTCAATGTCTAACATGAATTTAAGTTCATCAAACATGCATCCTCGTGCTTGATCATTTGTTGTTCTGTTTTTTTCCTCCCCTTCCCACGGTGGGAATAGTACGAAGAAAAACTAGGCAAGCGACAAGGAGGGAGTCGACAAAGAGAAGGCTTAAAGAAGAGGTGATGGTATGGTTGTCAACGCGAGGATGAAGTGAAAAAGACGCTGAAGATATAATTAAGCTCGGGATAGTCCCGACACCATCACGCGTTACCACGCCTCCCAGTTAAGACTATCCTTTTCTGCTGCATTCTTATTTTCATCTCGTTAAATTTAATCTTTGAAACAGTAAAGGCAAACGGCCCCTCTCTTCGGCTTTATTCTTTTTGCTTAGGTCCAAATGCATTTATTCCTGAGAGCCCCCTTCACGTACCAATATCTCTATTCTATTTCCCACCCTACCCTTCAAGTTCCTTGTTAATTTTGTGGATTCACCATACCACCAATCAACTACTAACCATCAAGGATAAGCTTAAGAGACAATGCTGAAAAGAAACGTGTCTCCATCCTTAGTACTTCAGCTCAATATACCGTCCACGTACCAATAAACGACCACTGTACATCTCCCACCAACTCATTGCTTACCCATCAAACATTATGATCATTTTGATATTATTATTCAAAATTGAAAAAATCAAAATCAATAAAAAAAATAAAAAATCGATAGTAAAAATTAAAATTATTTTACAAAATAAAATTATTTTGATGTAAAAAATCTTGGATATTACTTTGAGTGTAAAATTTTGTTTTTTTTTCTATCTTTATTTCATCCGTTTATAAAACAAAAAATAAAAAATAAAAAAATTATTAAATAATTTTATTTCATCAATCAATAAAAAAAATAAAAAAATAATATCAAACAAGTTTTAGATAATCATTGTATCAGAGACATCATAACAAAACGTGGTCCACAACTTGTGCAACAGCAAACCTTTCCAACATTAAACTAATCCTTGGTCAAAAAATTTGTTGTTTCTTAGAATCTCTCCACTCCTTTCTCTCTCTCTCTCTCTCTCTCTCTCTCTCTCTCTCTCTCTCTCTCTCTCTCTTGGTTGGTTGTTAGTTTGGCGTGCACTGTTCCTGGGCTTTGGCTCCTGTACTGTGCAGCTGCCCCTTCCCTGCCTGAGCAAGCATTCAATAAGGGAAGAGCAGAGGAGGAGCATGAAATGAGAGGAGATTTGGCCTACTACTACTACTCTGAATAATAGGGAGGCATTTAATGGATAGTGCCAACACTCTGCATATCCCTTCTTCGATTCTCTTCCCTTACCTCTCTTCTCTGTCTCTGTTTCTCTGTGCAATGTGGCATCTGTTGGGGGAAAAGACATGACTCCCTCCCAAATTATACTCCATCAGTACTACTACTATCCCATTTCATATCATATTCCTTCCCTGTTTTTCTCTTAGGAATATTTCATTCCATATCAGAACATATCCTTCATCGATTTCTTTATTCTTCTAGTTCAACCACATTGCCAATCAACCACACTTTCCCCAGAATTCAATATGAAGAAGGTTGCATGGTAAAAGTTTGTTTTCTTTTTTTCTTTTTCCTATTCCCAGAAATCAACCACACAGAGAACAAAGAGGGACAGAGAGAAGGAGAGAAAGCAACAACTCAAGGGGGACCGGACATGACATGTGCTCTCTGCTCCCCCACTCCTCAATATCCCTTTGTTCGTCTCCTTCCCTTCTCTATTCTAATTGCCTCGTGTCCCCCCACCCAAAACTCTTCCCTTGTCAAAATATGTTATCCCGGTTCACAATTGTTCCTTCTGCATTGTATTTACACTCATCCCCTCATTATAAAATTGAAAATTTTGGCAATCTTGAGATTGCTTCTTATAATTTTATATCTGGATTTCTTAAATAAGGAACAGAATATAAATGAAAAATCCAATGAATATACGGAAAAGAAATAACTTAGTTAATCCTCAGATATAGATTCGAAAACGAATGAAAAACAATCTTATCCATGTTATTAAAAAAGCTACATTATTTTCTAATATCCTTATCAAGTGTTGAATCATTGGTCACATATTCGGAAGAAATGATTCTTTATCAATGACCAACCCTTCGGAAAATTTGTCAGAAGAAATGTTTTTTTTTTCCCTGATGGTTCATTACCTTGACATCTTATTTAAAAGCTTAGCTAAGTTCTAACATATGCATCATTCCCTACATACTTCGTTTATGGCCGTCAATATGGACTACATTCATAAGAACACAAGTATTATGGGGTATAATTTTACATATGTATACCTTTGTCAAAAATTTCCAAACCTAGAATTAAATTGCAACCCCCCCCCCCCCCCCCTCTCCCGAAAAAAAGGGAGATAAAGAAAAAGGGATCCACCGGAATAAATCAGCCTGGGCAATTT